>VWZF01004785.1:501848-512409 GCA_013396755.1 Sclerurus mexicanus
GAACCCCCCTCCCCACGCCAAAAAAAAGAGCGGTGGGCGAGGAAGGGGAGGGAAAGCGCTGTATAGGGCCGGCGTCTTGTTTTGTTTGAAAGCGGAGAATTTCTCGCCCCTTCCCACGCCCGCCCCACGCCACGGGGTTTTGCGGAATTAAAGCCCTCGGGGCCGGGCGGTGGGAGCCGCGGCCGGTGCGGCGGTGAGTTGTTGGCCGTGGGGGAGCCCCGGGGCGGAGAGCCCGGGGCTGGAGCGGTCGCTCCGGGCGGAGCGGAGAGGGGCGTGGGGCGGCAGCATCTCCCGTGCTGTGCCGGGGCGCTGAGACACGGTGGGGACTCGTGTGCCGGACTCTCACCTCCTCCTCTGTAGTTTATGAAGCGCTCTTCGTTTGCTTGGGGTGAAGCTTTATCGTGAAGGTGTTCTTCTTATTGTTTGCGATGTGAAATATCACGCAAATGACCAGCTGACTAGATGGAATAGACTTCAGGCTCTTATTTTTCTTTTTCTGGTTCCCTCCCCCTCCCCTTTTAAATAATTCTTGCGATTGCACCGGATGCATTAATTCGACAGGCATTTGAAGCCTTTATCATAGGATATTGATTTGAAAACTGCCATTAATAAAAGTATCTACACTCATAAGACTTTGAAGCATGGTTTTCATGAGGATTGATGTGTAGTTAGAGGGCTTTTTTTCTTTTCCTCTTGGGCCTCCTATAAATTCGTTGTTAATTGAGACATTTGAGATGTGTCGTCGATTAAGAAATGTGCTGAAGCAGTGCTGGTCTGAACAGATTACATCGCTCCTTGTTTTTCTGACTTTGGTGTGTATAATTTAATGTCTGTGTGTCAAAATTGTAAAATTACATAAGCACCTACAAGCTCTTTACCACGGGAAGGGAAATGTACCATATATGCAGCTGGTATGTTGTAGGAACAGCTAAAATAAAATATTCCCAAGCATAATATCTTTTCATTCTAAACCATAGTGAAATCAGATCAGTGATTTTTGCTCTAACTCATCAGACTAATGTTAACACTGAAGGTAACACTTATGTAAAGATTTTTTTATGAGGTTGTTCACTGGCGTAACAAGAGTAGGAAGTTCTGATAATTTATATGGTCCATGGTATTTTATGCTAAAAATGTGGCATGCAGCCCATTTTGGAATTGCAAGTACAAGCAGTCAAGTTGGTACTGTGGGGTATGTGTTAGGTAAGTGGAGAAGAATGTTGAATATCCTTCTGACCAGAGTAGGTGAAGCTTGTCGAGGAGTTGAACAATTGTATCTAGGAAACATGAGATTTTTGTGAGTGTGTGTGTAAAGCATGTCAGCAGCTAGAGACTTTAGTTTGTATTGCTAAGTATCAAAAATACTGATGTCAGAGGCTTATTAATAGGACTTTTGTTAAGGTTTAGTGTAACAGACTTGTTTCTAGCTAGTTCTTTCAGCGTAGTCAGTTTAAGGTATGGTTCTTGGGCTTTTATGAAATATACTTGATAGCTACAAGTAGGGCTATGCCCTACTGAATTTGATAACTACCACAAACTTTGTTTTTGTTCCTTATTCTAAGCCAGTCCCTGAAATGTGTGTGTGTGTTTGTGATCCTGTTGATGAGACATCTTTGTCCTGGTGTGTCCTGGTGGATGCAGAATACAAAGATTTGGGTTCATATGTCTCTTCCAGTGAGAGCCATTCTGTAGTCTACAATAAGACGTTTCTGTGTTTAGTGCACACTGGAGCATCTGTTTTCTTCCTAATCATCTCTGCTGTTTAACATGAGTACTGTTTTTCAATCATCTTTTTTGACTGCCTTCCCTTCTCCTCACCTTAGTATAACAGCCTGTACTTTTTCAGGTTAAACAACATCCAACTAATTTTCAGCTTTCTTTTTATTAATATTCTTCTTGTCTGAATAGTAAGAATTTTAAACGGTTAATTTTTCTTTGTCATTAATGAAGCTATTAATTCAGTCTGGGCCTTTCACAAATCTCTCTCATTGTAATTTGATTTTTATTTCCTTTTTATGGTGCTCTGTAGTACTCCTGAGCAGGAACAATTTCCAGATACAGAATTCTTCATAAAAATTTTGACACATTTATTAAGGATCTAATCAAATTACACAGTATGAATTTTTTAAAAGTTGGCCTTCTTCAGGAGCTGTCTGCAATGGTTTGTTGCCCGTTCTTCCTCCTAACATATTCTGTGAAAGCAAATGAGAAGGAGCAGCATCAAGTTAGAAAAAGGAACAAGATACATCTTGTAATTTGTTCCAGTCTTAGAAATTGTGCTTGTATATCTTCTCCTCCCCCTTAGCACATAATTGAAATATTGTGTTTTGTCTTTCTTCACAGATTTCAAGTGAAAAAAACCCAAGCAAACAAAACCCCAAGCAGCTTCTATCTGCATTTGTACTCCCCCTCTTCCCCCCTGACACAGCCATAATCCGCAGTGTAATGTTTTCTGGTCTCTGTAGATTGTTTCTTTACACCGCTGCTTTCCATGACCCTTCAACTTGGGTGCATGCCTGTCAGAATCTAGGCCAAAATGTTTTGGCAGTGTGTTCTCTGTTGAAGTCTAGCTATTCCTTATATAGCACCTCCTTTCATCTGCAACTCCTACAGTTCGATAGAGAACAAGTTCAGCTTGTTTTCACAACTCAATCACTTTAAACTTACATTTTTTGAATATTATTTTTAGCAATTTGCATGTTTTCAAATCTAAAAAAAAATATTTAAAAATTTTTTTGAAGAATGCTTCTGGCTTGTCAGCTATCTGATAGAAATATGCATTGCACCACCTGTGATGGTGTCTGTGCAAGTGTGTGGGGTTTTTTAATACTAAATAAAAGTTATGAGGATAAAAATTATAGAAATGCATCAGCTTACCTGAAGGCATTTAACTGTGGTATTTCGGATCATAGGGATAGTGAAGCATAAAAAGGACTGTTTGTTTTACAAGTTCAAGTAATTTATTAGAGTAGTTATTCCTCAGACTTTCTCATGCAAAGTAGTCAGTGTCACAAATGAACAGACAAGAGTAAATATTTCTAAGTTAATCGTTTTCCCTTCCCCTGATAAAACAGTTATAGTCTGTCTTTGGGAGAGAAACTAACTCAGAAATTTGATAGGATAAAGTAGAATATGTTGTTTATTTTATAAAAATTTTGTCATTAAATACACAAAAATGATAGCAAGCATATCTATTATTTGTAATCATGTAGTAGGAGAAACTGAGGGCTTTTTGAAAATGTTTAAAAATACTTTAAAGTAATTAAATGCAAATTAGCCCTTTGCTGCCAGAACAGCAAAAGTTGCTTCAGTCATATTTTATCCATGAATGTGCTACAGTTTGCATGTGATATACAGGAGACTCTGGTGCAAGTAGGCGTGTATGTATGAGAGACTTCTCGGTAGCTTTTTTTTTCTTTCCACCAAACTGTTAAAATGTATTGACAAATTATATGGAAAATGAGTGAAATTAAAAGTGAAATTACTTTCTTGCTTTCAGTCCCTCCTTGAATGTTTTCCTTTCTTTTATATATTCAGCTCCATCCATGACACTGTTAGTTCACAGATCACTTGTCTGTCTGTATTTTCAGATGCAACATTATACTTATAAAATGGATTTAAATTTTTTAAGTGGGACTTAACTGATTCAGATGGAATTGAAAGCATCCAGAACAGGATGACCCCAGAAGTCTTGTTTAGTCGCTTTTGTCTGAGAAATCACACTGCTTGATTAGTTTGGTAGCATCAAAGTGCATCAAATTGGGCAGATGTCATGCCCTATTTAAGATCTACTTACGATAATTAAAAATAAAAAATAAATGAATCCTAATAGGGGTGAGGTAAGAAATCTGCACATGATCATGTGAGAGGTCCACCTAGTCCAGTATCTAGTCTCTGATGGTGGGCACTCAGGAAAAGGGGTTTTTGGCAACACGGGTGATTTCCTCTGAGTACTTTCTGCCCACAGAGACAGTATGTTGGTGTTTTATATTGTAAAGTGGATTCTTGCAACCATGATTGTGCCTAATGATGTATTCAGCCTGTATTGCTTTTAGCGTTTGCCTTGCTTTGTGGCAAGGAATCTCTAAGTTGTGTGGAAAATGCTACGGCCCTTTACCTTTTGAAATTACTAGTTGTATTTCATATATGCTAGCTCTTGTATTAAACGATGATTAATCATTTCTCCCATTTTACCTTCTTCATGCCACACAGGACTTTTTTTCACCTTATTTCAACTATTCCTTTTCTAGTCAGAAAAGTCCAGTTCTAGCCACTTCCTATGAAGGTACCATTCCTTATCTTCTTTTTATGCTTTATCAGCCTTCTCTTTCTGTTCCAGTTCTGCATTGCTCAGAGTATCCAAGAGACAGCTGCCTGATGGATTTATATAGCACTTAATAATGATTTCTGTTCTGTTCCCTATCTATAGTGTGATCATTCCTGTCATTTGCTTGGCTTTTTTGACCATTTGTCTCACTCCTGCTTGTGAACTGACACTTTTATGAAACTAACCATTTCATTACTGAAGAGCTGAGATACTGCAGTTAAATGATGGCATGTGGACATCAATGTGTCAGTGGACAGCAGGGCTCTTGGGAAGGAGAGAGTCTTTAGTCAGCCCTTTTGGAGGGGGGAGAACTTCTAAGCAAGGCTCTTGAAGGACTTTTAACCTCATGTTGGACATTTGGGAAAGGTACCTGGTTAACATCACTGTAGTTTGTCTCCTTATTTCTGAAATGATCTTGGTTAATAGAAGTCAGTTAAAAAGAGTTTGTCCTCTTACATATAAAGATTGACAGTATCTGGAGTAACATGCAGAGAGATTTGCAGTGCTGCTGTAGAGTTGCTTCTTGTTCTGGAGTCTTTATGATGTCTTTCTATGACCACTTCAGCTAGTAGACCTTTAGGTTGTCTTACCTCACAGGAGTTGGATATGTGACTAAGTGTCAGCTTTGCTTTACATTAGCATCTGTTTCAGTGAAATCTCTGCTCTTCTTTTTGCAGCACAGATCCTGTTGAATATGTAATAGGAAGCTTCCAGGAAAAATTATTTTACTCTTGATAGCTTAATCAGTCAGGACACATCTCATGTTTTTGTGTGCTGTTGGAATCCCACCTGTCACAGGTTAGCATTGTCATGAAAAAGTGCCCCTGTAGTGCTAATCCCAGAAGTGTGCACTAAGATTTCAGCTTCAGTTGCAATCTGCCAGTGCTATCGAGCTACTTTAAATTATTGCTGCCACAGAGAGGGGCATTTGTATCACTCGAATGGCTCTCTGGTCTTTGCCTGTGGTAGGTCTGGCCACCATGTGGCCTATGGGTGAGTTGATATAGCTTTATGTGAATCTTCTTGAAGGAAAGATGGGGATTGGGATTAGTTTCCTATTAGGTGGTGTGTAGCCATCTAGGTTTGATGTAGGGGAGGATGAGGGTTTATGGTGGGAAGGCTTGGTTTGACAGCTGTGATTGGAGTGCAGCTTGTATAGGGTGAACTTGACACTGTTTGGAGTCACACTGGCTATATGCTTTGCTCACCATGCCAGAGCTTTGTTCTCCTAAGGAAGTACAAAGAGGAGGCAGGAAAGCGTGGATTGGGGTGCAAGAAGAGGCCCAGTGCTGCCTCTGGAGCTGGAGGGGTTAGACTAGGTGAAGGTTGTTGAGACTGCATTCTGGCTGACTGCACACCAACTGATGGCAGACTGCTAGTGTTTCTGACATGTGTCTTTGAGTAAACTGGGTTTAAATGTCTTCTTTGGTTATAATAGATGGCTAAGGCATTTATTAGATAAGCGTATGAACAAGGTTTGTGAGGTTGTTGTGACACTGTTTGGGACACAGAAGAAACTGGCTTAAAGCTGGATTCTGTGGTTTCACATCTTTTCATAAGTGATCTGTCCTTCCCCATCCTGTGGGGTGTTTAAAAAAGATTGCTCATGAGACACGTGGATATGGGTAGCAGAGGAAAAATGGCCATAGTTTCAAAAGACCAGGGTGAGCCAGTTGAGGAGCAGTAAATGGCATCGGTGAGAATTTTGTATCATCTGACTGAGCATAAAGTCCTGCTGTACCTAATTTTGTAGGTCAGAAAGGCCATTACCTTGTGCTACTTCCTGGTAAGCCTTGACTACAGCTGGCTTTAAACTAGTAATTTAAAACTATGCAAACGATCCAGTTTGAAGTCACCTATAGTGCATACCTAATGTGTAGTTTCAAGTCACAATCTGCTCAGGAAGCTATATAATTGAAAGTTGTTTGCATTTTCTAGACATTTTGTAAATATTAGAAGGTAATAGAAACATACTGAAGTGTTTTTATGAACGAGAAGTTATTAGTATCTGAGTCAACTCAATGCTGTGTTTAAACAAACAAGCGAAAAGCTACTTGCCTTCTTAGCCCCCTAAACACTGAATATGACAAAAGAATAGCTGTTTGTTGTAGGGTTTTTTTGGGAGTATGTGCACGCATACCTTCAGACTTGAAAAGCTGATGTTGGTGGCATGTGGAACTATTTTAAATCTGTTTTTTTCCTTCTGATTATTGAGCTGCTCAATAACCATTAAAATCATGGAAATAAGCATAAAATTATCAGTTATAAAGGTATTTAGACATTGAAGGGTCTTCTTTTAGTTGACTTAATATCTGATACATTTCTCTGTAAAAAAGCTGCATTTTTTCTTTGAAAGGTAATAAGTACTGATCAGTGAACGTGAAACAAGTTTTTATGTTTGCTTTTTGAATGTGAATTTCTGTGCAAGTTAGGGGTTTTATTCACAAGTATCTACATGTATTTCGGTTAGAAACCATTTATTTGTTGATCTAACCAAATCTATATTGTGATTTGTCATGGCCAAATCTTTGCCTTAGCAGCCTTTGCACTGTTTTATTTCAAACAGCCTAAAATATCCGACAGGATCTAATATATTGGTTAGTACCGAAACTGTGAACTAATGTCAGAATGCTGTGATTTGTTTTTTATGAAGGACCGCGCATGTAAAGTTCTGTGAAGCTGTTAACCAAGACAATTTCTACTGCTGACAGATAAAGTGGTTGTCGAATTGAGACTGTAGAATTGAGCCTCAGCAGAGGCAATGAATCCTTAAAGCACTGGGTAGGCAATCAGGAATCTGATCAGGAAAATTTGCTGTAACACCTGTAGAACAGACCTATATTCTAGGGTAAGAACACAATGTAAGCATATAGCACCAAGACCCACTGTAGAGTAATAAATGGCATATAAGTGAGACAATGGTCTCTGGTTAAAAATATCTGAGTCGTCTTATAAAACAGGGAGCAATGCTGGCCACTGCCAAAAAGAAGGAGGTCCTCCTAAAAATCACAGCAAATGTTAGAACAATGGGGCAACCTTGTACTGATACCTTTGAAACAGTTTCTCAAGCAGAATAGGCTGCAATTATAAACTTATTTTCCTGTAGGTTTAAAATCTGGGACTGCATTAGGAGTTTTTGCTGGCATAGCTATATTTGTGTAGAGATTTGTGTTTTTGTCTTTTTTTCCCCCTGAAATTGCTCAATGGTAGGTGTGCAAACAAACAAAAGAAACCTTTGAGTGTAGATGAGGTCTAAAACAGATTCTGTGGTCTGATTGTCCAGAGGGGACAAAACTAAACCAAACTAATCAAAACCCAAAAACACAACATTATTTTCTGTAAGCATGAACTAACTTTAACATGTAAAAACTTGTTTTAAGCTAGAAGGGGCTGTGTATGGGCTTGTCAGGCATTTGTTCTTTTTAAGGTCATACGTATATGGAATTGGCTGATATTTACAATAATGCACTAAATGTATGCCTCAGCAAAATATTTGAGGGACTTAATTTCTTGAGGATTGGTGCTGTGAAAAAATTAAATTCTTTGCCCAGTACTAAGGGTAATATGAGCTTATATTTGTTAGCCAGTATATGAAAAATTGGACCCTTCAGTTTGTCAGAAAGTCATTTACTTCTGCTACCACTTAGTGAAAATATGTGATTGTGCTTATTAATTGAGTAGCAAAAGAAGCTATTTCTCAACTAGCATGTCATGAAGTTAATTCTACTGACTTATGAGACACTACTGAATACTTTAAATCCAAGTTCTGTTGCAATTAAATTATAGTATGTTCATTCTAATTATTACACAATAGTTATTCAATTTATTCTGAGGTGGAGTTGTATGCTTTCTTTTGTATGTAAACACTTGTTCTGTAACAATAAAAATGACTGATGAATATTAACCAGAAGAGAAAAATACGATGAAGAACAATTGTGGCTGTAGTTCAAATGAATTCAAAACTACTCAGAGTTAAATTTTTGACTGGATAGCTGACTTCTTGAACTACTTTTTGTATTACTATTTCCAGATAGATGTTGTGTTTATTTGTGAGTCCTATAGTGTGGTTGTGATATCTGTTCTTTTTAAATTTTTTATCGTTTTAAGTAAAAAAAGAAAAAAATTTATTGAAGCTCTGAAATTTTAACCTGCTTTTGTTTTCTTTGCTACAGTGAAAAATTAAAATTATAAGACCTGGTGGAGAGTTGCCCTTTAGAAAAATGTTCTGATTTGATATTTTGACACTTCATTCTATTGATATCATCTCTGTGTGGTGTTAGGCTGGAGTAAGATCAAAATAGTATCAATTGTCTTAGTTCTAGTGCTGCCCTTTTGACTGTTCTGTGTAAAGATGAAAGCATTTATCAGTCATGAGAGCACTGCAGAAATGTGGCTGATTTCATGACTTTGTACAGCAGAGATACGTTCTCTGTGCTGACTGCCATTACTGTACTTAAAATGCTTTAAAGGGGTGATTTCTTAAAATCTACTAACCCAATATATTTTGTTCATCTTCTGATTCCTTAAAAGAAACACACTTTTACAATTGTAGAAGATACCTGAGAAAAATTCTTCTCAAATTACTGTGTTTAAATCTGAGTGTTGTATATATTTTAGGTAGATAATACATACCAAAACATCATAGCATTAACTTTTCAGCGCTATTTGTCTTAAGTTTTACAGAGGAGATGATGGTGTTGACTTTAAAGTAATGTTAAATAAATGAAAAAACTTCAGACAAACTCAGAACTACCAAACGGTCCCATAATCCCTTCCCCCATCCCTAGAAGAATGAACTGGATTATCATTTTCACCCTGTTCTCATGCCCCTTGCCCCCTTCCCCCACTTTTTTTAATCTCCTTGTCTCCCCTTGTGTTTTGCTGGAAGAGTTTTATGCCAATGTTAGAGTTTTGTGCCGTAAGTGAAGGGAGGCAAGGTATATGAGATTCCTTACTCAAAAATGGTTAATGAGTATAAATATCATTAGATTTCCCAGGAAATTATGTGTTCCTTTACTGAATTCCTTAGATGTATCTGTATTTGTTGATGGGATAGTGTTGTTTGGTGCATTCCATGTTCACTTTTCGGGCCAGAAAATTTCCAGTTAAAGAGGCTTTCCACTCTTGCACAACAGAAATGTAATAAAATGGTCTTTTCAGTCTTTTCCTTACTCAATTTAGAAAGGCCAAACAAATACTCTTTGCCCTTAGTTTTTACTAGTAATTTGTCCTGGCTCAACTTGTGAAAATCGTAGAAATTGCAAACTCCTTCCACAGACTCGTCAGCTCTTCAGTGTGTGAATATTTTGTGTGTGTGGTCTTGTTTAGTGCAAAAGGTGTACTTACATTAAGTTTCTTGTATCTATGAATCTCTGTGGGGCTGGCTTTCCTTTCTTGCTACCTTTTCTTTCAGATAGTATGGCAAACTCTTCACAACTCCCACCCCCAAGAAAATCCCTCATCTACTTGCTCTGTGTACTTAAAGCTATAATTTATATACATATATAAATGTGAGTTAAGGAAAGACTATTTCCAGGTGAGATCAAAACCCTTATTGTGTAATAATTTGGATTTCTGAATCAGTTGAAATGAAGCTTGGTAATGAAAGGAAATGCAATTTCCCTGATAGACACAGGCCAGAGAGGGGGGTGTAATGTCACAGAATATAAAGACATTTTTTTTTTCTTCCTTTCTTTTTTTGTTTCTGTCTTAGGCAGCTGAAACCTGGCAGTCAGATTTATTTTTTTTTTTTTAAGATATGAACTTTTAATATTTTTAAAAGAGTTCTTTTAGTAGTTACTGACTTTGGATGCTATTAATAGCCAAGCTGGGTAGCTTTTTTCTTTTATAATGTTAGTATAATGGTTTAATGCTTTGATTCATCTTGTGTAAGTGGGAAGGTGTTACATTCTTAGGTCATGTGTTACTCCCAGTACTTACCCTCGGCTCCCCCTCTCACCCCGCCCTTTTTTTTTCTTTTCTTTTTCCTTTCCTTTGAAATCCCTGTATGGTGATTTGGTTGAATACGGCAGGGTTGGTTAAGAGCTCCTTATGAGTCATGTTGAAGGCATGAGGTGCTTTCAGGTCTGCAGTTCTTTCCAGGGATGGCTGAGTTCCTGGCCAGTTTGTGTATCCTGTTGTCTGCACAGCAGCAGTTAACTACCAGACTTCGTTTATAGATTGTTTTAAATGCGTTGAATTAGACAGCAGCTTTTTTTTTTTTTTTGGGGGGGG
>VWZF01004785.1:512451-553536 GCA_013396755.1 Sclerurus mexicanus
TGGTTGCTTCCTCTGGCTCACTTATCTGTATTTTTTGAGTTTACTCTGCAAATGTTCAATTCTTTTGGTGATTTATTTATTGGTATTTCTGCCAAGTGTTGAACCAGGAGTTGTGTTAAGTGGACCAGGTTTTGCAAAGGGCAAGATTATGCTCTCCTTTAGAGAGACTGCACAGATGTTCTTTATGAGCATTCAGAAGAGGGGAGTCTGTACACTACTTTCAGGTTGACAGAAACCATGTATTTTAAAATCTTTGGTCTGAGCTTTATGGGCTATGTGATGAGGCTGTGAATCTGAAAGAGTAGCATTTGTGATTAATAATGACATTTGCAGACCCTAGGAATACTGAAATAATCTGTTGGATTGCTTTGCTTGCATAATGATGGTATCCAGATGCTAAGTATAAACATCTCTCTGTTTGCTTAAGCATGGAAATGGGACTGAAAAAAAGTACTAGGTATTTTGTATTTCTGGGAAATAATTTTGGCCATCCATCTCTTAAAACAGCTATTCTTCACTTGTCACCTGAAAGCAACCTGAAGCAATTTATAAATCGGTCTTATTCTGTGATAATGAAGTTAAAAGAATTAGAAAAAAAAATCTTTTTAATGGAAATGAATATGTGATTAAAAAAATAACAACAAAAGCCCCCTTACTGCACTTGAATGTGAAGCATTTGCATTGCGAACCTAAACAAACCTAACATTAGCAACTGAAGCAAATGCCAAAGAAAATGCTCAAATTTGCTAAGTTGCTATATTGCACAGTCCTCAGAGGACACAGGAACAAGTGAATGAAGTTGGTAAATGTTTATATATCTCCCCAATAAAATAACAGTTTTATTCACTCTTGAGGTGCACTGCAGTATGGATGTTGTTTACCTAATAGACAGTTTGGTAAGTTCTTACCAAATAGTGTTTCCTGGTCTCTGCATTTGTAGTGCCTGCAACAAAGCTGTAGTGGAAATTGAGTTTTGGAAATTTTTTTTACCATGAATACTGCTTTGAAAATACTATGTTATATGGGAATAACATAATCTTATTGTGATTTATGAAATGGGGGGGGGGGCATATGTGCACTATTTCTTTCTTGTTATGTCATTAAACTCCAAATAATTACATTTAGAGGACTTCTCTTAAAGAGAAAATATCTGCTCTTAAGTTTGTTAGAGGACAAATGGAGGTCCTGGAATCACAATTTTGTAATAAAAACCCGATTAAAACAAAGATCTCACATCCTACATGTTCTTCCATGTCACCTCAGTTATTATCTCATTGAGCCCTGTGATGGTGGCAGCCTTTTAGCTATGAAAACAGAAGATTTGAAGAAGAAAGTGTAAAATCAAACAGGAGTGGATGGGTCTGTAAATCTATTGCGAATTTCTTGAAGTTGATAAGTTTCTTCAGTACTGTGCCATCAGTGAGAAGGATGGTCCTTTTTTTTTTTTTTCCTGTAAGACACAAAATGTGGACTGAAAATGGAAGGAAGTTAAGCCCATCCTTGTTGCTCCTCTTCAGCTTTTGTTACTTTAGGAATAACTCGTGTTTTTTCATCATCTTGTTACACTGACAGTTGTAGGTGTGTGGGCAGCAATACATGAACTTCTGAAGTACTTCACTCATGCTCTCTGTTGACAGTATTGCCTGGTGAAACAGGACAGAAAAACAAACCAGCCTCTGGAATGAATAAGTTGGTTAAGACTTCATAGCTCCGGGCTATGTGTAGATAGGGGGTTTTGGTAATTTTCCCTGGTAATTCTCCAGTTTCTTCCATGCTTCTGCTCAGCTTTTTTTTTACGGGTGTGAGGCTGTTTAAACTTCCAGATGAGGGTACCTTTATCTTCCAGTTTACTATATTAAAAAGGTCTTGTCAAGGAGGAATCCAGGTAAAACTGGTTTCTGTTTATTTTCTAATCCCTTTTTGAGACATTATGCATCCAAAATGACTGTGTCTTGTTTATCACAGTATTCTTCCTGACCTCCTTTTACATTCTCTCTTATCTGCTTGTTTACTGTATCCCCACTATAGTAATGAAGCATCTGATGAAATTTGCATTTCTTTGTGTAAGAATTAAGAAAGAGAAGGCAGCATGTGGCTTCAGCATTTAAGCAAAATGGGTCCCTCTTATGTAAAAGATTACTTTGTCTGTGTTTAGGCCCAGAGAAGTTGCTATTTCCTTACAGTTTCGAGGTTCAGAACACAATTAAAAAAAAAAAAAAGAAAATGTGGGATTAAACGTTAGGATTTCTGTCATGGGAAAAAGTAGAGAAAGTGTAACAACATTAAGAACATTAGAGTTGCACGTATTAAAAATTTCAGTCTAAATAAGTTGTAATTTAAAGGGTTTGCCTTTAGCAGTATAAAAGATAAACTACCAATGATTGTATCTTCTATGTAAATGTTCAGTAATTGATGTATAGCTCATAAATGGACCCAGTGGCTGTTTGAGGAATGTGTTTATACATGGTAAAATATATAAATACTTCTAGGTTCCCTGGAGTATTTTTGGTTTCTTTCATATATGATTGATCGGTTTACCTAAGACATCGAGTAGTTTGTTCTCAGACACAGTTTACAGATTCTGGCATGATGAAATGTTGTAATAGCAGGACAAAAAGTGTACAGGCAAAGAAGGTATTCCTAATGGGGAAGTGTAATCAGTGTTTGAAACTGGCTAATGGATTGCAGAAGATAGCAGCCTAGCAGACAGCCTTAAGGATCATGTATGAAAATGCAAATGCATGGTGAAATTAAATGAAGTCAAAGCTTGGATAAATGTTCTGAAGTGTAATTCAGTTTGCTTTCCAAAAAGTTTTGAATGGAAGACTTGGATAAGTAGGAAGGCATCTTTTTAAAATTTAAACTTTTAACTTGAATGGCTGTGAATATAAACATAGAAAAGTAATTTCCAAAGGCAAAATAAGGTTATGTTTGGGTAGAGTTGTCTGCACTCTTAGCTACGCTGTATTTTGCTCTTGGACTCTTATGAACTGCTATAGCAAGAAGTTAGAAGGTTTTTGCCTGTTTTATCTGTGACACTAGTACCTGTCAGGGCAATTCTGTTTTGCTGTGTCTTAGAAAGACTATGGATGTATCTACATTGACAAGTAATTTGGTGCAATAGGTACTGGTCGCTGAAGTGAAGCTTTACAAAAAAAGTGAGACACTTGGAACCATTGCATGTGGTGTAGCCAGGCAGGGTTACGTCAGATTTCATGGTCTTTTCCTGTAGGCTAATCATCTGTGGTGTTTTATGTTCCTAGGGATCTCACGGTACATAGTTTACTAACTTTGAACCAAGCTTCCCTGAGAAGTGTTGGAGCACTTTAGATATGGAACTTCTGGTTTGTTCTTCTCTGAATGTGTTGGCGAAGTTCACGTGTATGGAAACTGTGTGAAGAAACTAATAAGGCAATCAGGGCATTTATTTTCCTTCTCTTTTGAACCAAATTCCCAACCCAGGTACAGCTTATTTAAAAAAAAAAAAAAAAAAGGTAGTACATTAGAAAGTCTCCTTGCAGGAGATTATATAAAAATCAGTGAGATAAGAAACTGAAGAGAAACATGCTCTGAAAAAGTAGCAATATTTTCCCTCTTGCCGTTTTTACAAACGTGTTTCTATTGTGGTTTAAACGTTTGACTAGTAGGTTTTTCAAGTGGTGAGCAGATAGAAGACTAAGATAATGATGATGTGTTAATTTAGTGATGTGTTTTCAAGGCTGAGGAGCAAAACCTTGCAGGGAAATCTGAAACTGTATTTGTACAATTCTCTGTATTTCATGGGAAGAGCAAAGATATGGTCTCAAAATGTTTGAGGCAGAAATCATGCAGACTAAAGATCTCTGCTTCTGTTTTCATCTCTGAGATTCTGTTGCCCCTGATGAGACTTATATTTGAGAGACCTGAAATGCATCAGGCTCATGATGTTCCTGTGATTTCTGTTGTACTACACCCCTCATTTTGCATAGAGGACTCTGTGCCTGGAGACTTGACTGCCAATCAGAAAGGGTACAATCAAGCATTATGCTTTAATTTCTTGTGTTCTAACATATCGTAGTTTGTTACCTAGGTGTGGGGTTATCCTATCCTGCAGTGGGTAAGTGAAATTATATAAAGACAAGGCTGCACAAAATTACACCCCACTGAGAGACCTAGTTCTTAATAAAGCAGGCATTGTCAGTATGTTTGCAAGTAATGTTGATGGTAATAATGCCTGTTAAAAATGACACCAGTAACATCTCCACCTGGCCATAACATCAGTAACACCTACAATGTTTCTGAGGTTAATGGTTGGTAAAAGGGACCAGACTGGTAGTTTTCCTGTGAAAATCTCTGAAAAGATGCAGGGGAGGGAGAGAGAAGGCTTGTGAAGACTGAAGTAGAATGCATTAAACTTGAAAGAGGAATATAAATCACAGAAAATTAGAATTAAAATAAAAATTGACCAGAAGGGGGGGAGCTCTGTGCTAAGGCCAGCTGAAATGTCTGCCCCTATAGAGATTAATATCTTAGTATGTGTGAAGACTGTGATCTAGAAATGAGATTAAAACAAGAATTGACCAGAAACAGGAGATGAACCATTGCACCTTCACAGATGTGTCCACCCCCACGGAGATTAATATCACACAGAATAAGGAAAATGTGATTTGGAAAAAAGATAAACATGCATTCACCATACCAAGGAGATGATCTTATAGGACTTGGATAGCAAACAGCCTTGACTTTCTTTCAGAAACTAATCCTGTGTTGTCAAATAAATGCTTCCAAGGCCATTTGAACATTTTACTTTAGCAGACTTAGCAACAAAACTACTATTGAATATTTTATTAATGTTGCAAAGCAAATCGTGGCAAGTTCACTCTTCTCATATTTAATCCTCTTCCTTACACAGTAACTAATAAGCAGATCAGATTTCTGGTTAAGCAATGGAGGATCAATATAATTATTGACATATGGGGCAGTTTTTTCTGCCTCTGTCATTTCAACAGCTCCCAAAAGCTTCGAGTGTCAGCAGTTAGACTGCCCTTTAGGAGGAGGGAAGTGCAAAGTTTTCACTGTTTATCTGTTAGAAAACTGTGTAGTATTTTTTTTTTATTTAGCACTTCAATGTTAAAACACAGCTTTTCTTTGGAAAGAAGGTAGGTGTGTGCTTAATTTGAATTTATTAGGATGAATGTGTTCCTTTGACCCTTTCCTTTAAATGTCAGCTCTTACTCAAAATATTAGTATTATGGTTCATATTATGGATAAATCAGGTTAGAAATACAGATCAGATGAAAAGAGATTTTTTTATAATTCCAAACACTAAAGATTAGTCACCCCTTTTTCTTAGAGTTCTCCTAATGCATGTTTTCACAGAAGTCAGGGAAGTAAAAGTATATAAAATTAGTTATCTCAAAGTACAGTTCTGGATGAGATACACTTGGTTACACACTGCAGGTATCTGATGGCAGAGGAAAATTTTGATTCTTCCCCTGCATTCCCAATTTTCAGCATCAAAACTTCAGCTGTATAGGTTTGCTTTTCCTGGAAATCCTATCAATGTGAATTATGATAGGTGTGTGTTTCATTAGGCACTCAAAAAAAAGCAGAATTGTAGTACATGTTACAGCCTATGCTACTACTTATTGCTGTCTTTCCATTTTCAATGCCAATTTTGTAATCGAGGATGGCCAGTGCTCCTGTTTCTGATGGGGACTCTCTTGATGAAGTGGCACAATTTACGAAGTGAGTTGTGGTGTCTATTTCTTTTACTGTGGTAACCAGGACACATGGTTCTGCAAGCTAGAATAGTTTGGAGTTGATAATTTAATTTTGAATGGAGTTGTGAAGGACATCTGGACCAAGAACATCAGTGTGTGGGCTGATCTCAGCAGGAGGAATACCCATGGGTGCAGGCTGAATAGTGGCTGGGTGGTGGCCCTGAAAGAAAGGGATCTGGGGTTGATAGCTGGCTGAGTATACATGTGGCGTTTTCTGTTTGTTTGCCTACTTTTGTGGGGTTTAGAATTTGTTTGGTTTTGTGAGCAAAGTGAATGACATACTGGGCTGCACTGAGAAGAGTCTAGCTGGCAGATTGTGTCAAGCTGGTGTCCCCCACTACTCAGTGCTGGTGAGGTATGCCTGAAATTTTTGGGAATTGTGACTCTTGGCATCTCTCAGATCAAGAAAGCATGTAGGAAAGCTGAAGTCTGTTGAGAAGCTGATGAAAAAGTTGAGAGAGGTTGGGGCCTGGATGGTGTGACCTAGATGGTGTGATCTATGAGGGGTACCTAAAGGGAGCTGGGCTTGTTTGGTCTCAAGATGAAGAGTAAGGGGATAATCTTAACAGGAGGTTACAAGAACTTGAAGGATGGCTACAAAGATGACAAAGCTGATCTCTTTGATAACAGCAAATAATACAGCAAGGGGTAGTAAACACAAATTGCAGCTTGGGAGGCTCAGCTTGGGTACTATAAAACATTGCTTATGTGGAGGAGGGTGGTAGAGCAGAACAGACTGCCTGAGGCAACCTGTGTCCATGGAGGTTTCTAGTCCTCGGCTAGACAAAGCTGTGGTTGGTGCTATAGTGTTGGTGATAGTTCTGCTTTGAAGGGTGTATTTGGTCTAGATGGCCTGCAGTGGTGCCTTACAAGCAACACTTCTTTGATTCTAGTAGAACTGTAGTCTGCAATTTCATGGGCTGTGAGAACAGGTCGATGCAGGTTGAAAATGCCCCAGCCTGGCAGAATGGCTGATTGGTCTCTGCTCTGGAGAGACATTTTTATAACCTTTGCTCCTTTTCTGAACAGTCAGACTGGATATTTTTGTGTTGGTTTTTGTTGGAGCTGAGGAGTGGGTTTGCAGAAGCACATGCACTTCTTTCTTTTCCCCTCTAACTCTGTGAATTGGGCTAAATTTATGTTCTTAATGCAGACTCACTTATAAACTTGAGTTCTCTGCAAGGCAAGCATGAAGACAGCAAGGATTTGGTGTTGAACTGCTTGTTCTTTAGTAAACATAGCTCTACTATCCTCTGGAAGAGGATATCCAGAAGTTCTTCAATGTGATTTCCACTGTTGCACAAAAGAGACATCTCCAACAGTCCCTGAGGTGAAACCCCTCATGCCTGTTGAAGCGTTGACTTTTTAAAGGAAGTGGCCAAGTGATAAACTGCCTTTCTAACAGGGAAGGCACTTTATGTGAAGTTTTCTGCCTGGCATAGAAGTGTCTGTAGATACATTGCTCTGTATTGTTAGGTCTTTTTTCAAAGCATGGGTGAAGGTGATGTGTCAATATATGACAATAAGGTGACATTCAAATTAAAAATTAATTTAAAACAGTTTAGTTAAATCATGTTAAAATTATGAGTGGGTTACTTTCATTTAGTATTAAAATGTATTAAAATTCAGTTTAGTATAATTCATCTTAGGAATGGATTAGGGTAAATTGGATTAAAGTAGACTAATTCTGGAAAAAGAGACTACGCAAGTTTTTCAAAGTGTAGTAAAATTATTTTAGATATAATTTAGACTAATTTTCATTGTTCCAGTATGTCATCCTATGGTACATAAACACTCTTTTGTCAAGATTAAAATAAGATAGGTCTATGATCCAGCCCTCTGCTGAGCATAAACCTCAAATTGTTATTTTTTCATCTTGAGCCCTGGTTTATCCTTCTCTTTTGGGAAGCCTCTGAAGGCCCTGTTGAGCCTTCTTCCTTGTTATATCAGGGAGGTACGCGTTCTCCAATGAAGTTACGTCAGAAGAAGAATGAACTCAGATCATATATTTCACTTATTCAGGTTGAGCTGTGTAGACTGCGTAGCTTTTAGGACGAGATTGGTTTTAAAGATATCAGTATGACAATGTATGAAGGGGTGTCCCCAGCAAAACAACAGTCTCTTAACTAAAGGTATTGCATCAAGGTATATCAGCAAGAGTGATATATTGTTTGTGCAGGGCTTTCACTGAGACTTGGCTGGCTTTAGCCTCAGAAATAATTCAGGTGGCTAAGGTCTCCAAGGCATTTGATGATCTGTTTTGGGGCAGTTTAAGAAGTTGTTATCCTTGACTGCCTGCTCCAGTAATCTCTATCAGAGGCTGAAACCAACACAAGTGAGGGAAGTCTGTCCACTCCTTTGTGACCACAGTTGACAGCTGTACTTCTGCCAAGGGGATTGGTGAATACAGATGATGTGCTGGGGTGTGACCTCCCCAGCTCCTATTCCCAGTTTCTATGGGCATCTTCTTTGCAAAGGGGGGACTTAACTCCTTCAGCTTTCTTTAACCAAATCATGTGGGAGTTGGAGCAGTGAGTGCACTATGTTGGCAGATTCTGAAAGGGATTAGTTTAAGTCTCCTTGAAGCTGTGCACTCTGAAGCTATTATAGGCAACCTTCTCATGGTTAAAAACCAAGGAACAAGCCGCTGCTTACCAAGGAAAACATGCCCCCTCTCCCAAACCCTCAAACTTAAACAACCCACAGAATGGCACCTTTGTATGTGGTGTGTTTGATGTGATGTATACTAGCATTTGGGAAACAAGCTTTATTCATAGTCAAAACCTTTTGAGCTTATATATTCAGACTGTTTGGTATTTGGGAAAAGTAGTTTACCTATTCATACTTGTTTTAGCATCTGATAAAATGAGGTGGTTTTTTTTGAATTTAGAATTTGAAACAGAAGCAGGTTTTTGTTTCAGAAGTATAGGGTTTGTCTATTTTTAATCTAATTTTTAAGAATTTAAAAAAAAGATTATATTTTTCAAGGGAGCCCTTTCATTTTGTTGATTTTAACTATGCATTGAGTATGTCTTAAGATACATCTTTCTCCAGCAACTGCCTAATGATTTCATTCACTAGTTCTGATAGAAGCTCATTCTAAATGGTATCATAGGTACTATTGCTAATCATGCTGCACCTTTTTTTTTTTTTTTAGTAGAAACATTCAATTTTAAGTTGTTTATAATCCAAAAATCCTATCCTTGTACCAAAACCATGAGCTGGTCCTACAGCACTAAAAACTTCAGTCTTTGTTTGGTAAAAGATTAGTTTAAAATTTTGTTGTAATTTGGTGTATGTTCAGCCTAAAGTTTTAATATCTGAGTAATTTTGACTGGCTATTGTGTTGCTTGGTGCTTAACTAAAGATTAAAAGAGCAGATTGAGTTCTCTTTTGCTTAGCTTTCACAGAATTCTTTAGCAATGTCTATGGACAAGATGCTTTCTGTTGCGGGATGCTTGCTATATCTAAAGATCACTCAATGTCAATTAATATTGGATTTACCATATTTAAAGGAATAGTTCCTCATTTTAAATGCATTCAGTTCAGGATTACATACCACTAATCTTTGAGACTGCTGTGTTTGTAGAGTTTTGCTCCCACTTTTATATCCCATGTACATGTTATTGTGTGCTGTCTGGCTTTGTCATTCTCTGTTCCTCTTTTGCATGTTGTAGTTTCAGTCTGATGAAGAGTTTGATGCATGCTCTGGAAAACTGCACAGGACTAGCATCTTGTCATAAAAATAGACACCGAGGGCAAGTATGCAGATAATCACAAAATGTTTGCTTTCAGGTTTTGCTTTGAGAAAGATCAGGAGCTTTAGCTGTTTTAGACGGGGAAAAAAATCTCTCTCCCATGAGTTGCTGCTGACATCTCCATTGAAGTGATAGTACTGTTGACCCACATATATTTTAGATTTTTCCTTTTTTTGTACAGTACGTAATTCCTGATGATTCCTTGCCATTCAAAAAATCCAGGAATAATGATAATTTGAATGCTTTTTAAATAGGAAAAGGCGCAATATTAATGAAAATCAAGAAAGAATGAGAAGCCTGCAAACAATGTAACCACCAAAGTGAGGAGATTGTGTTTAGTGATGGCTGATTTTTTTTTTCTTAATTCTGTATTTTTCCCACTCTCCATCATTTAAAAGAAATATGAAGAAATCTTAAGATGCTACTTATTGGTCTAGACATTTGAATCCCGTTCTTAAATACGGCCAGTGTTACATCTTAGTGAACATCCGTGAAAGTTTTACGGTTTCCCGGAATTTTTGGAAAAATGCTTTAACTTTAATGTTTTTTTCTTGGTTATTCTTTTTAAACTGATTGTGCTTAGAAGAGCTAAGCAACCTCATTCAGAGATACTTCAGGATTATCCAAAGCAATTAGCATAAATTTTGTGGTTTCCAGTTATAACTTTTCATTCCCAAGAAAAATCTATCTCATTTTTTGGTTATTATTTTGAATTAAAACAAAAAATGTTAAGCTTTTAAGACTGCATTTGTAAAGTAATTTCAGATATAGTTGTGTAGACTTCCAGTTTGTAGTGAAGACTGGTTTGTTTCAAAGGATATCAAAACCAATTCAATTTAAATTCTCTGTGGTTTTCTGAATTGGAGATTGTTCTTTGTAGGATCTGGAGCTTTCCTTGGATTCTATAGTGTTAATATGTGCTGCTTGAATGAGTTAACACTGCTGGCAGTTCAAGTAGAAAGAAATACCTGAGGAGAAATTATGTTCAAGTGGGTAGCCACTTGCAATATGATACCAGTCTTGAAATTCCTAGAGCCAGAGTAGTATGATCTGCTTTATTCTTACAAATGCGGACCTCGGGGCTTTCTTCATTGTCAAGTAAGTGCGTTGAAGTCACAGTTCACTGCGGAGCCATGTGTGCTATGGGTATTACATACTTTTAGCTTGAACAAGGAGGGGAAGAAATGAGAAGTGTGAATGTTTTTGTTTTCAGGCTAGCTTCTACTGTAGAGAGAGAGGCAATTTTATAGAGCATTTGGCATTGTTAGACGAAAAACTAGAAAAGAAATAAAATCTGCTTACATGTAGGAACACTGGTGCTTTATTTCCCTTTTTGTGTTTCTAGGAACATCTTAATTAAACAAGAAATCTTTTGAGCATTGCCAAAGCAATGCTGCAAGACTGTTATACCTGTTTTCACTGAAACTGTACCTGCCTCTTTCTGTAGCAAATTCATGAATTAAAAATTACTCTTCACTTTTTACATGAGACAAGGACTGTTTTAAAAGTTGTCAGTAAAGTGCATGTATGTATCTCTATATTTCTGCTTATATGATTATTGTTACACCTCCACTCTCTTTTGTTATCTAATTCTTGAACACTCATTCCAATTGCCTTCACTAATGCAAACAGAAGGGAAAATAGGAGAGAAACCATGAGTAAACTGAAATGGTTGCTTTTCATACTGGCTAGTTCAAATTGTTTTCTACAGGTGCTATGCTTCTGCACTTTTCTAGGATAATCAGCTGCAAGTTTGACTGCATTATGTGGCTATAGATTTGTCTGACCTAACGTATAATTTGGAGCTGGTTTACCAGTGCATATTTGGGACTTGTTGGCAAGTTGCTTGCAGCCTGGCTGAAGTTTTTGAGCATCTGGATGCCAGTGCTTGAGGTTCTTGAAGTTCATCTGAAACTGCCCTGGCACCAGGGATTTGTGTTTTTTCCTGTCTTCTTCAGTATTTCTGTGACCTTCCTGCTCAGCCAGCCCTGAGGGTGGTAAGCAATTTCCCTGTGAAGACACTGGGGAAAAAAAGTGGGAAGAGACTGGCTGAAGCTTCTGACTTGTGAGCTGTGGAAGGTAATATTACTCACTGTAGCTTTAGGCCATCAGGAGAGAGTTTGGGCTGAACTTTATGTACAGGTTTAGTGTTCTGAAAAGTAAATGGTTATGGTAATTGTGTCTTCAGTCCTACTTCATTTCTATGAATGGAGTGTAGAAGTAAGGGGTATTTTTACTTCTCCTTATACTGGAGTAGGTTTTGACTATTGTCTAAATAACTTAAAAATGCTGGGTTAAAAAAGCACATCTGGGTTAATATGGCAAGCAATTTTTCTTTTTCTGGTTTTCCATAAGGTAAGGTTAGGATTTGGTTCCTTGGCAGCTGACCTGAATTGATACTTCTCTTGGTGCCTCTCTTCCCCTTTCCTTGGCACAAACCTGCCTGCTCCTTGTTTGCCAGTCCAGCCTGATAATCCAGCAGGAACCTATTCCCTGAGGTGCCACTAAGGTAGAAGGGGAGGGCCAGGAGCAGTGCTGTTCTGCAGGGAGGTAGCAGGGCTAGAGGCAATCCTGGAAGCTCCAGATCCCTGGCTTTGTGGCTCAGGTGAACATGAGTACCAGCACAAAGGGTAGAGGCCAAAGTCGGTGTGGCCACTAGGTGAGGATGATGAACGTTAAATCATGCTCCTAAATTTTCCCTTCATCTGGCATTTTGTCTACTGACAACCTATTCAATTTTTTCCTCATCAGACATGTCTGTGTAGCTTTCTAGGGCTTCAGAGTTAAGGCTCTGTGTTTTGCTTTAGCTTGGGTTCACTGCCTGCTGTTGGTTAGGAGGAGTGAAGTGCCCACTCCATTTCCCTGGGCTCCCTGCAGTTACAGCTGCAGTTTCAACTTGGAAATCCTCCAGAATCCTCCATCTCCTTTTGGGGGAAGGATGCCATTTCTGCAACACTGTGCAATGCTTATTGCCACTGGTCCTAGATGAACACCAGAAAGTTGTGCACTCCCATATTCAGCCATATGCTGACGTGACCAACTCAAATGCCAGTATTCTCTGTAAGCCTCCTCTATGTAAACATCCCCATGCTCCTGTGTTATGTCTCCTGTGGCTTCTTAGACACTTTATTAATATCTGTTTTCAAGTGCTCAGAAAGTTTACAGTGTTACTTTAAAGGTTTTTGCATGCTTGTAGGTTTTTTTGTTATTTTTTCCCCTATAATTTCAAGTGGTAAAAGGTTAGAATTGGTAATCAAATCTACATTCCTTACTGGACTGAACTTAGAATGTCCCTTTTATAAATTATTTTGTACTCAGTCTGTTTGTAACTTTCCTTGGATGAAATTATAAGCATGAGCATGCTATAGTTAGTATGCCAGCATGCTGGATGTGTTTTTCCTATAGCAATTTTTTTTAAGTAGTCCTCCTTTAGTGTTAGGCAAATGGGGAAGTAGTCTCTTACTTATGTTACTGACTTCATGCTGAAAGACTTGAAAAGGACATGCTAATGAAAGAGTTGAAGTGAAACTATTTAATTTTTTTAATCAAGGTAACTTTGAGATCACTCTGGATGACTTTAGTCCTTTCTGACGGTTTCTGCAGTCATTTCCATTCATTACTTTTTTAAAAGCAAACCTGTAGTTTGCCATTGTAGCTTAATCAGTTCTTTTTCTTAAAAGACTGAAAATGCTACTTTATTCTCATTCTAATTATATCCCTCCACTGTAATTGCACGTGTAGTATTATTATGTGGCATTAAAGATGATCAACAATTGCAGATTTATTCTTCATATTGTGGTTTTAGGGCTCTGTTTTCTTATTTCATGGTCTTGACAATGTTTTGTGGAGATGTAGTCTGCTTCTAATCAGACATTTATTTTTTGGGTTCCATGTACCATTTGCTGCAAAACAGGTTATAATTGTAACTCCTTGAACAGGTCTATCTTTTTCTTGGAGTGATCGAGGAACGATAGTGTTATGTGACTAAAACCCCAGATCTTATTACCTGCACAGTACAGAAATTGTGACCATCTAGGATTTTTATTGGTGACATTCTGTTTTTTTGAAGGAGTTTGAAGTGGACAGGTAATAGTATTTAAAGTAATTTTGATAGTCCTATTAACGTGTTGATAGTCCTATATACGTGGTTAGGGAATGCTCTATACAGTCTCTTTGTGTTACCAGCAGAGGCATTACTGTTAAAGATACCACATTTGCTTTTACTAGAGCTCAGGATTTTTTTTTTGTTGTTTCTGATTGTCTTTATGTATTTATTAAATAAAAAAAAAAACTTTTGCTGGTGGCCACTGTGGTCTTAGACATTTACTTTGTAGAAAATTAAGCAGGAAACTTGTGTCATATTCAGCACTGACCTTTAATATATAAATACACAAGCATCTGATTTTGACAGACTGCTCTTGGGAAACATTATTTTTTAAAAATATTTTTTTACTGGTTTAATCACCTGAATTTTAGCATTGTATTTTCTTATGCATAAACTCGGATTTTGTGGTTCAAGGGCATTTAGAACAGAATCCTTCTATAGAAACTTTACAATGATCTCATTGCAAACTGGGAAAGTGGAGTTGAAGATAGAGATTTGAAACTCTTCACTTTTTTTTTGTTTGTTTTGTTTTAGGTGGAGTTGTATATATCTAGAGCAAACAATAGAAAGATTTTGTGTTATCATTCTTTACTATGAAGGCAAACTAGAATCTGTGGTGTTGACTTATTTTGATGGTTGAGTCATTCATCTCCAATTTGCAGTTGTAGGAAATAAAGGGGTTCTCTGGGAACAGATAAACCTAGCTTAGAGAGGTTGCTAGGCTTGTCTGTACAGTCTGGATTTTGGCTGTCTTTATGGGAGGGGCTGGGAGCACTGTAACTGAGAGGTATCTGTTGAGTTTGTGATAGCCTAACCAACATTGGCAATGGTATGTTCATGTGATGTTAAATATCTTTTTGTCCATAATTGTCAAAAGACACAACATTTGGGGTTTTTTTTTTCACTCATGATATGCACTGGAGATTACCTCCCAGTTAGTTTCTCAGTGTTAATTGGAACACTAACTGTTCTACCAGTCATACTCCCAAGAAAATGGGATCTCTGATCTTCAGTGATGGTTGCAAAGGGGCTGTGAAAAAGGTGAGAGTAGTGTCTGGGTAGATAGAGTAGCTTGTTTTTTAAATATGGCATTCTTAACTAGTAACTTGGCTACAAAGTTGCTTCTAGAGGTACAGTTTTAGACTGTTCTCATCTGGAATCTTGTTGAAAGGGTTGGTTCTATATCTTGTAAAAGACAGATTTTACAATATTATGTTATTGCTAAGTAAGGCATTACTTTAATACTTCTGGGAGATGTCAGAATAGATGCCTGCATTTTCTCACCCTTCCCGTTTAATTAATTTTTGTTTGTCATTAATTCTATGTAGATACTTTTGTTCAAGTCATGGAAGGAGGATGAGACGAGTAGGATTTATTCAAATTATTTGTGATGTTCCCGTGGCCATCAATGTAATGCTTTATGAAAGCTATGAAATTTGATGTAAAAACTTCCTGTTTTTAAACAAGGTTTGTAGGATTTAATACCTTCTCTCAGAGAATGTCTGTAAACGAGTAGTGGAATGCATGACAGAAATAGAGAAATAATGTTGATTACACAAATGCATTTTGTAATCTCTCATGTTACAAATGCGAACTGTCTGTGTTGGAGGTAATGGAAAACATGAAATTGCGGCTGTGGTTACAAACTTTGAAATTTAGAGGAATGGCAATTTATCTCCTTTTGAAAAGTAGTCACTATAAAATGCCTAATTCTGATTAATGGGCTGGTACTGTGCTTCATCTCAGGCAGCTGTTCTCTCTTTTGGGTCTGCAGTGGGAAAACCTCTAACAGAGAGCAGTGAAGAAGTAATATTCCTCCTCACTGACTGTTACATTTTATCTGTGGAAGAAACCCCTTGAGAACATGCTTTTTTATGTTTCTCTTGATACTTTTTTTTTTTTAATCCTTTGACTTTTCCATCTGACTTTTGTTCTTGCAGATAATGGAGTAAAGTTTGCAAGTTACCAAGTTTCGTAACTTCTGACCACTAGTACAAAGTCTGAGGACTTCTACCACGAGCCGTGTTAAAAGTAGAGAGCAAAGCGAAACTATGTAACTGCTAAGTTTTGTCACAGATTTAAACATATAACTTATTTAAACTTTTGAGTATTTGTAACAAAGCCATTTGCGAGGGAATTCGTATACTTGCTGTTGGTTGTTTCTGTACAGCTGTAAATGTGAATAGCATTTCCTACACAAAACAAGTGTCTAATTTCCCTTCTCTAAAAATCTTCTGATCTGAGACACAAGGCAAGCTGTGGAGCAGAGCTTAAGTTAAGGAGGTAAAAGTATGAGCAGGAAGAAAGGTATAATCTACATCTAAATTGAGATGAAATTCTTGATTTTATTCTCAGATTTTAGAAGTATTTTTAATCAAAGCTTCGTAGAAAGCATTTACATGCCCATTTTAAGCAGCAATTTTTTTTTGGAAACAGGAAAGCCGGATATACAGCAGGCTATGAGCCCATAATTTATGATCTGATGTAGAAGCACGTATAAATGGAATAACATAAGTTAGTAGAGGAAGCGAAAGTGCCATTTTTCATAGAGATTGAATCTACAGGACAGTGTTAATGTTGTGAACATTTTAGTGAAGGTCGGTGTTAGCCAAGCAGTGATTTATAAGGAGTGGCATAATTTTTTTTTTTTTTGGTCAACACCCAAAATAAGGTTTAATTTCTATCTGTATTTGCTTATTACTTGCTGGTGTTTCTTCCACTCCTTCCTGGTTCCTCACCCCTCCCCCCACCCTGCAAGCATTCCAAAGATAGCCCAGAAATACTCTTTGAGTAAAATCAACTTGAAGGCTCTGAAGCGCTTGTTGTAAGGAAGAGATTAGATTTGTTTGGACAAGAATGTAGAGTTGAGTTGCATGAGTAGCATGGTGTCACGCAAGTGCATGTAAATTGTTCTAACAAACAAAGTTGGACACATTTTATTTTACATGTGATATTCTGTTTCTATAAGTAGCTTATGTTGGAGATAGTAGAAAACATCAGACAATTTCAGATGCTTGTAAGCCATGTTTATAAATTCCAAAAGTTGTACTGGGGGTAGCTTATTTTGTTTGTTTGTTTTCTTTTGGGCTTTATTTCATCGTTTTTGTTTTCCTGTTTTGAGAATAGGTGTTAAATTTTTTTAGGAAAAAACTTTTCTGTGTAATTATATGTCCACTAATTATAAATGCAACAGTAACTTGACATTTAACCACGAAATAAGTATGTTTTGCCCAATGTTTAAACAGTGTGATTTTTGCAGGTGTTGCACATGTGAGTGCTATGTTTTTTCTGTTGGCACAGAGTCTTGGGTGGTAGACTTAAATACAGTTAGGTACAACCTCAAGAAAAGTATGAAAACCAGGAACATAATTTTTCTGACACATAACACACGTATTTTCATGTATTAATTTTCTGACTGAACTTGGATTTATTTTGGAATTTCAAGCTTTGTATGTGCAGCAACTTTCTTTAAAGCTGGGTCCAACTTACTTGCCGAAGCACATCCCTTTTGTCAGTACCCACTGATCACGTGCAGTAAAAAGCATTGGAGAAGAAGCCTTAAGGAGGAATGCTTTGGTTCTCCCCACCTTGCACAAAATCATCTTTTTCTTCTCAAGCCATTTAAGTGTGGGCCTGAAGGTATTTCTGCTGTTCCCAGGTTGTCTTTTTCTGAATAGCTGATGGTGGGTTGTTGCCTGCTGCAGTGGGGTTTAAACTTTCTGCTGGAAGAAATTGTGGAGCCTTGATTGAAAGCTGTAGATGTTTGTCAGTGTATGGTAGGTATCCCCTTCTGATAGCTCAACCCATGAGGGTTTAGAGGGGCCTTCAGGAAGGCAGATGGCAAGAAGAGTCATTGACTGGGTTAACGTTCAGGTGAGCTCTCCTCAGCTTGCACAGCTTAGGCTCTTAGGTGTGCTGTGGAGCAGGAATTTTATAGGTGCTTGGTGGTTTATTTTTTTGACACAGAGGAAGCTGCTTCATTTTTTTCCCATTTCAGTAAAAACTGTACAGTTTGGGGGGAGTTCTTGTCTTATGCTTTGTCTTTTCACCATGCTGTTGTGAATCAGTTGGCTTGAGCTTGTCAGATTCTTTGTCTCTGTGTCTCCTCAGCTTGGTGGTTTCTCCTGCCTTGATCCATTCTTTCTTTTCCTCCTTTGCTTTGAGGGAAACAAAATAAGCTTAAAAAATCCAAACCGTCTAATTTTCTAAATTTTTTTTTATATGTATATTTTTTACCTGGTTTGCTGTTTTAGCCTTGTTGTTGTTGGGGTTTTCGTTTGTCTGTTTGTTTTCGTTTTCCCTGCCATTTCGTTTCTCCCAAGACCCGCTCTAAGGACCCCTGCCCGACCCTTTCCGAGCATCTTCCCGAGCCGTGCGGGGCTCTGCAGGCCGGGAGGTGGCGGTAGAGAACACGCAGGAGCGGCGGACGCCGGCTCAGCCCGTCTCCCGCGGCCAGAGTGCGGCCACCGCTCCCTCCCGCCCGCTCCCGAGAAATGACACTTAAAACACTGCATACACCAAAGTTGTGGGTTTGGGTTTTTTTTGTTTTGTTTTTTTTTTCTTCTTCTTTTTTAAATTTTAGTGTGTTTTGAGATGTTACTAGCTCCAAACTAGGGAGAAGAGAGGTAATACATCAACAATGTGTGTGCCTGTATCTTAATAAACATATTCTCCTAAGGCCAGAGTGCAGCGTAGGCCAATAGCGACTGGTCTCTTTAAGGTTGTGAGAGCTTTTCTCTCCTGAATTCCTGAGTTGTCCTTATCTGTTCCTTACCTGGCAAAATTGGAATTGCTTGGATTTCGTTTAACCAGCCATTCCCTTTTCCTGAAGGTTTGTAGAAATTCATGAGTTGGAGGTGTGAAGCTGAAGAAATGTTAAAAATTAAGGAAAGCCCCTCAGCTTTATTGGAAAGCTGATGTAGCTGAAACAGTTGGGAGTTTGAATGTGTAAATGTAGCAGTAAAGTACCTCCTCCCCTCCCACTCCTGTCGTCGTGCTGTCATGAAAATGTAAATTTTATTTGACCAATTTAGAAGCCTGTGCAACTAACTTGTGGTGTATGAGTACTAGTTCTCACACCCTGTCTTTCCCAAGCCCACGGCATGCTTGGCAAGGGCCATTCTGCACAATGTGATACAGGGTGACATCCCTTCCTCAGTACGTCAGACATGTATCTGGCTGATGGCAAGGGCTCCCTATCAAAATGTGCCTGGTAGCTGAGATCATCATGCTATGCTACTTTTAAATTCAAATTTTTGAATTCTGTTGCTGGTCTAGGGATGGGCACGGGGAGTGAGACATCAGTGGCGTAGGACTGCTGTTGTCTGTGGGGCGGGATTTCCATGACCTTTGCAAGAGCCCCTGTGACTTAGGTGTGTGCCTACACCTCCAAAGCATGGGGCAGGGCTGGAGCCAACCTCCTCAGCCTTTGGTGGGTCAATTGCAACGGGATCTTCTCTGGCTATCCAGACACTTCTTAATTGTCTTAAATCAATAGGGCCACATACACTAACTTTTAAAAGATTTTGCTTATCAAAATAAGCAAAATATATGATATGATTCAGTATTTTGCAATCAATTCAAGAAACAGTATGTACAAACAGTAACTTCAGTGCTAACTTGAATAGAAGTGTTACTTGTATATGTTGAGTAGTTGTCTGGCTCCTGGGACATTGGAAATAGCTTCCTATTCAAAGTCCTAATTAGCATAACTTGTTATTTAATAATTGTAATGTCTTATGTTTTCTGTCATCTGTACCTAGTGTTGAATCACTTATCTACAGAAGAACAAAGCAGTTTAGTTTTTGTAGTTTCCCTTTTCTCCTTCTTTCCCTCCATTTTGAAGTTCTGAAGTGCTGTAAAAGGCTCTTCTGGAAAATCAATTTGCTGTTTGTGTTGGTTTAATGCTTAACAGTCGCTGTGTGTCCTTTGTACTGGCAGCTATGGAATGCTCTGTTGCAGTTGAATTTGTTCACTTTCTTACACGCTTAATACAGGGAGAGGAAGGGGTTTAGGTTTGCTTTCAAGTATTTTAATTTTTGGAAAGAACATTTCAAGAGTAACATTTCCATAGTTCTGTGCACAAAGATTTTATCCAATCTTTTACAACTCTTCTGATGCAGTTTGATAATTAATTCTACTTAGTAAACTTGCCGCTGCTTTACAACAGTTTTAAAACAGAAGTGCTACTGCATTTGTATTGCTGCCTGTCCCCTGTGTTACAGTGAAACCTGAGATAAGAAGGAGTAGAAGTTGAAGTGTGCTAAGTATTGTAAAAGTTAAGTGATACAGTTTATTTTCTCCATTGTTCTTGACGTTTGTTTTCTACACTGTAGGGGAGTGAGCTATCTTCCTGAAAACATGTTAATTAATAATTGTTACACTTTGAATGGTAGAGCAAGACTGACAGGCCCCTTTGTGAACTTGCTGTTTATATATGTCTTTTCAGAGACTTGCTCATGTAAAATCTACTTTGTCAAAAGGAGAAGAGGAAGGTCAGGGATAAGATTTTTGGGGGCTTTTTCCCCCTCCGTTAAACTTGTTTTCAAAAGTAGGAGGATCATCAAGCAGCTTTTTTTTTTTTTTTTACTGTTGTTTCCAAATTTCCAGCAACTTCTAAATATAAATCTTTCTGATGATTTCACAAGGACCATCAAGTACTTCGAAGTAGTTACTGTCCTTTTGAAATCCATACGAGGAGACAACAGGAGAAGGAAACCTTGTAGTTGTTGGTATGTATCTTGGGACTAGCTGAGCATGTAACTGTGAGGAACAAATGCCTAGTGGCAAGGCTTTGAAGAATGTAGTAAGAGACGTTAGTTAATTTAAATTGAATTTAATTTGGCAATTGATAAAGGACATTTCACAACATGTTTATAGAGAAGAAAACAAGCTTTCTTTACAGGTATGCAAAATTGCAAGTGGGGAAATGAAAATTAGTTAAAAAAAAAAGTGAAAAAAGCTAAATATTAACTGTGACTCTGGTTGCAATTCCTTTAAGGAATTTAGTGACTTTACTGAAAATGGAAGTCATGCATTTAAGCTACTGGAAAGAATTCTCTGTGTCAGAGGTAGTCTTCTGAGTGCTCTTAGGCTGGATGAAACTTGCAGGGTAGAAGCAAAGACCATGAAGGCAAAACTGCCTGTAGAGAAGTTTTACCAGTAAAATAAGTTTTGAGTTGAGAACTGTTATTGGTGGCTGCTAACAAATAGGAAGAGTTTGTGTTTGAGATAAGGCTGGAACATTTCCAAAAACTCATGGTGTGGAAGCATATGTGTGTGTGTATGTGTGGAAATGTACCTTAGACATGAATTGATTTCAGTACTGGTTGTTGTCATCCAAATGAGCAATTTATGAGTTTTTTTTCTCTTGATGCTTAGTTACTGTCTTTTTTTTTCAAGGGTTATATCAGGAGAGGATTTCATCCAGTGCATGCAAGAGGTCCTAAGGTATAAATAGAACAAATGTGTGGTATTGAGACACAGAGCTGTATGCCAATAAGGGTGAGATTGGATTTTGAAGGACCATTTTTCTGACCTCTGATGTGCCTGCTGAGAGACACTGCACACACTTGTGTGGTGTTTTGAACTAATCAGGTCTGTGCAGTAATACATTTAAAGCATTATGGTGTTGGAGTGAGCATGCCAGGATGTTTCAGTCCACAAATGCCTTGTCAGCATTATCTAATGGAGCTCGGGTGCTAGCAGAAAAACAGGTTTTGGCTGAGAGCAATTGTAATATAGTTAACGAGGAGGGTGCAGCTTAAAGTCAGACCTTGAGGGTAGAGTCCACTGTAATAGGATTTTCAAAGTATGTCAGAAGATATGAAAGAAAAGATATCCTGTTGATAGAGGCTTTCATAGCAGTTAATCAAAGGAGATAGTTACCGTGAAGAGCAGCTGCTTATACAGAGTGCTTTCAAAGACAAATGAAGAAGTCGAACTGCGTGATGAAGGATAATGCTGCACTACCCTTTAAGCTGGGGGGAGTGGCTCTTTAACGTGTTATTAACAGTCCTCCTGAGGTCAGATAGTGAAGGAAAAGTGTTAAACCGAAGATGGTTTAGCTTAATAATAGTCACTATGTTCACATACCATGGAATTTGGAGATGTTGGTATATAATGGCTATGGACTGATATCTAGGTAACTTTGTACTGAAGACATACTCTTTAAGGTGCAAGGAGCAAAATATTTACTAGGTTTTTGTTTATTCTAATTTGGAATATTCTTAGAAATGTTTTTATAGTATGGGGAGAGGAATAAAGCAAGAACTCAAGTTGTCTTTGTGTAATCAGTGGCTTTGGTTTTTGGTTGTTTTTGTGGCATGATGTGGCCCAAAGGAGTCACAGTTCAGATTTACATTTGTAAGTGAAATGCGGTTACAGATGTTTTTAACTGCTCTAATTCAGCTCTGCAAAAACAACAACATACAGCAAATTGTGATGGTGTCTGCTGTTGTTTAGAGTACTGATAACCTGACACCTCTGAGAAAGGCCCAGAGCAGGGTAATGCTCTGGGAGTTCTAGAGGAGTTACCGTTGGAATATTTGGTGGCAGGGTGTCCATATATCTGTCACTTCAACTACTCTTTCAGTGCAAAAAAGTAGTTTGCTATTTTTGAGAAAATACTTTCATTATAGCAACAAAATTATTTCCATTAGGGTATCTCTGTATGTTAAAGCCTTGAATACCTAAAGTTTGCTTTCATTTCAGTGTTACCTACTGCTTTATTTGCCAAATATATGCAAAACAGTGGTGTATTCTCTCTGTTGGTCTATTCTACTCTATTCTGTAGTTGTGTTATTCTGTGGTTAGGGCAGGATGATAGAGTGTCTTGTCTGGTTGGTTCTGTTAAAAGGAGAAGAAATCAATGGAATTAGGAGGGAAACGGTAGCTGCCTTCAGATAAAGTTTACCAGTCCATTTGCAAGATTTTCCCTCAGATGCTTGTTGCATGTAGCAGACCATGTAAACAGATGGGATTACCAGGTCCACTTCAATGGTGGCTGATAGCATGCCTCAGCATGAATTCTTCAAATTCTTCTGCTAGTCACCATGAAAATAGGAAAAAATATAGTGCTTAGTAGCCAAGCAACATAAAGTTGACCTTTTGTTATTTGTACTTTGATCTCTTATATTAACCAATTGATTGTAATAGGAAATGAAGTAAAGTATTTTAAACATTAATCCTGGAGAGAGTATATATGTTCCAAAGGCAATCTTTAAGGATTGTCAGCAATGTTTGTTTTTGTCACATGATAGAGGAAGAAATATAATGAAATAGCTGAAAAGTGCATATCTTTGCTGAGATCAGTTATGTCTCAGACCATGGAAATACCAAGAGATTTGTGTTAGTGTTGCTACACTTTGAAAAGGGCAAGTGATCTACTTAATTTTTAAAACATAGTGAGCCTACAATTTTTTTGAACTTGGACCAAGAAACATGTGTAATTGACACTGCACGACCTAGGAGATACTTTCCTGTCTGCAAACTAATGGAAAGCAGGAGTGACTTTTTTTTTTCCCTAGTAAATAAAAATATCATGTTCTGCGAAGTCCAGCAAAACATGCTATAGAGTAGCAAACACTTGATTGTGATTTACGGGAGAAGACTGTGTTTGTCAGTCTCGAGTATATGGAAATACGGAAGTGTGCTCCTTACACAAGATGTATGTACCCTGGAACTGAAAGCTTTTATTAGATAGGTCCAACGCCACTTATTTTAGTATGTGATAGGAGACCTTCCAATTACGGCTTTTGATATTCTTTTAAAATGCAAGTGAAATGGGAATGGTAGAAAAATTGATTGACCAAATACTACTTTTTAATATTATAGTGTGCTTACATTAGGATCTTGCTAGTTGCATTACTTGAGAGGTGAAACAGGTGATGAGATCACAAATGTAACTATTCTGTCATGCTGTATTTTCAAGGTAAGACAAAAAGATGGTAGAAGGCTCATCAGCAAAATAACCCCCCCCTATTTTTATGTAATTGGTGTCATATTTGATGCCGCAGCAAACTAACAAACCAAACCTATTGTGACTTTATTCAGTTACTTCCTCCAAACAATTTTTTTGAGATTCATTATTGAAGTGTAATATACCACTTGTTATGGATTTTTGGAGCAATATTGGAAGGCTCACTAAAAAGTTCATGCAACCTTTGAAAATTTTGTTTTGAGAAATGGCTTTGTGTTCTGCATTCAAATACTAGTGATTGTAATTTGTCATATACTTTTCTACCGTGAATTCATCAGTCAAAACATTTGTGTAAATACATTGGAACAGACTACAGTCATTTTTTACCTATAGATGAAGGTTTAGCTTTAAATTGTTGATTTAAATTGCATCTCTGAACAGATTTTTTTTTCATCATTAGAACTAAACAAAAAACTGAAAACTTACATGAATTGAAACACTTCAGCAGTAATGTTTATCAATGTAGACTGTACATCATTAATATCTTCAGATATATAGACGTTAAGCTAGGAAAATGATGTTCCCCTTGTACCTTCATATAGTAAAAAACCCTTTTCGCCTTCACGCTTACCCTCCCCTCTCACTCCCCTCTTCCCCAAGTTGGTCTCTCTATCCATTATGAGAATATGTTAATTAATCATTATATGAAGATTTGCAGAGAGCATTCTGCTTGTGGTGAACCAGAGAACATTCTTCACATGGAAAGAAGTGAAGGAGGAAGATACCTCAAAAGAAATACACTTTCAGTTTCAAGTTGACATTTTGTATTCAAGTCAGCTTTCAACTGGGTTGAGGTTTTTAATTGTTTGCTCTGAATTTTATTTAATTATGATAATCAAGAAATAGCTGAAGAATAGCTAACTGTTAAGCTATCCTAGCTAATATAGCAGTTAGCTTGCTGACTGTTTACCCCTTGCCACGTTATGTCTCTTTTTCCTTGCTTCTCTTGCACTGTATGCTGCTCGTCCCACTGACTGAAGATGCTAACAGAGAGCAAAGCTTCCCACTAGTTATTCGTAACACTGGTATAATGATATATTTGTTTTATGCAATATGCTTCTAGCTATGTTTAACTTTGCTCTATTTTTAGAGATAGTGCTTAGAACATTTTAAATAAGCTTAGAACCAGATTTCTTCATCCAACATTGTATAACCGAGCTCTTTAAAATTAGCAGAATATGTTCCAATAGCATTGAAGAAACACCTGTGGCAAGTGCCTGACTGTGTAGATATATTTATCTCCCTCTTAACTACAAAAGACATACATCAGAAATGTACTTGAATGTATCATGTCTGTGGTTCATATGCCTGTTATAAAGTGGAGAAAGCATGAACTGAGAGATGTTGTTGATTGTCCTCTCAAATAATGAATTATCTTGTATTTTTTTTGTCTTTTGTTAGCTTGTTGTTTAGTGAGTCAGATTCCTTTTCTCTGCTCAAGCTAAAAGCTTAGGAGGTTGAAAAATAATTTCTCAGCATGCCATTAATGGGCTTGTCCTTGGTACAGGTGCTTTAAAAATGCGTTTTTAAAATTCATGGAATCTTTAATACAGCATTGCTGCTGTTGAACCTATCATTTAGTAGGAGTTAGGGAACTTCACACATTCTGTCACTGCCGCAATTAAGCTTTTTGATACTTGCCTTATCTGAGCAGGGAAGTTGTCCGTTTTCATTTGTAAAATAGCTGTGACTAAAGGTAATCTTTTGGGGAAAGGTTAAAAGTTCCTTACAGTAGGAGCTGTAGCATCTTTTCACACAGCTGTAATATTTATTGAAAGGAATTAATATTTGCTTCTGCTGAAATCCTTGAAGTTCACTTGGTTCTTGTGGTGAATTAATAAAGAGCCAAGGAGACTAGTCTGGCTGCTACTTATTATGGTTGGTGAATGCAATCTCCAGCTGTTACTTCCACCTTCCAACTCTCAAATCCTTTAGTTTTACCTGGCTGCTCTTGCCCTAAACCTGTGAAATACAGATTAAAAAAAAAAAAAGTTAGCCTTTTTTCGGTTATGAAAAGAAAATCTGGCATAGGGAACATTTGCAGTTTTGTTTTTGTGGCATAGATTAGGAAATGGGATTTAAGCGATTTACCAACAGTCAGGCAAGGGCCAGTGATGAAGGCAGGATGGGCATTTTACAATGCAGGTGTAGAGTATGTAGAGACAGGTATGCTGAAGTCAGGCCACCTTCCTTGCTATTTCTTCCTGAAAAGATCTACTCCCAGTGATGATCTTCTGGATGATTTTACTGTTCTGTACTTACCTGTTGAACTTCTGTGTTTCCCTTAATGAAGAACATGAAAGAACTTGTAGGGCTACAATAGAAAAGAAAGATTTCTATTGCTTATAAGTGGGTCTTCACTCTTTATAACAGCAACAATCCTAACATAGAAAGTTTTATGAGAGTAAGAAATATACCGGGGACATGGTGGTACTGGTGGAGAAGGAGCCTGAAGAAATTTTCTGTTCTCATTGTGTAATAAAAACTTGTTGTTTGTATATACTATGTATTGCTGCCAGAAAGGGAAGGTTTTGACTTCTGTCCTACGTATTTGTGTTGTTTCTCCGATGCCGGTGGAAGAATGAGTGTCTGAGGACAGGGCCACCTTTTCAGGTGCAGTACCTGTGCCTATTGTTGGCTTCACCAGAACTAAAGAAGCTTTAGTCTAGATCTCAACAGGTTTGAATGCTTGTTAGTGTTGTTTTCCTTTTATTCAAATTTGGCGACTAATGCATTCGAAGACATGCTGGCAGATCACCTAATTGAGGATTTTGTATTTGCTTGGTTAGAACAATGTGCTGAAATAAGATGTGCTTGACAGATTGGTTGCAGACCTCCTAGCGAGAGAGATGCCATTATCAGTGGTTTAAATGACAAGTTTTAAGAATGTATAGCATAGTTGTAAACATGCATATATTTCCATCGCCTCTCAAATTAAAGCCTATTTAAGGCATGATCTCAGTCAGAAACTGAAAAATAGGATATTGGCACTTTGCTGGTAAAGGGCAATTTAATTGTTCAGATCTGTAGTCATTGTTAAGTTTAACCTGTGTTATTTCCGTTAGGGTATCTTGTGCTCTGGATGAATATTATGAATGGGGAGTCAGAAGTGGTAGATGTAAGAGTTCATGGTCTGCAAGCACATAAAATATTCTATAAATTTATCCAATTGCTTTTCAGTTTGATGACTTCAGGGAAGTTGGGAGCTGTTTGAGGAATAAGACAAAAAGTCTTGGGAAATACCTTTGGAGGTCGAACCTCCTGTCTGTGCAGGCTGCAGTTATTTCCCTTTTGTTACATAGTTTCAGAGAAGAATTAATATGTAATGCTGAGCTTGAGAGCCAATTATTTGTTCTTGTGGAATAGCTACATGGAATTGACTAATTATTAGTGCGGCTACTTATTCTTGCTTTTACTTTACAGTTTCTTTGTAATAGCTGCTGTCAAGAGTTTTAGTGCGTTTCATATTCCTAATGAATATAGATAGATAAGAAGGTACTTGCAGTCTAGATTTGGCTTCAGAAAATAACCAGACCAGAATGTAGAAAGCTACTTTGTGCAAGTCTAAGACTTACCTGCAATAAATAAAAGCAAGTAGACAAAGCTATTTTGAATTTCTGTGACATTTGATTACAGTAAGTTTTCATGAAAACTTTATTTCTGTCCTAGAGGTAATGGGATACTGGGCTTTTTACTTTGAGTTTAAAACTGCGTATGTGGTCCTGGTTTCAGGAGTCAAAAGTTAACACATGGCATGGAAAATGAGATAATGCAACATCCCGGAATGGTTAATCCAAATTTATGTTCAATTGTAGAAGAATGAAAGAACAAATACACAAAGAGAGGCTGAATCATTCTTTTGGTTTTGTAAATAGTCTCTTCCCAGAAGCTGTATTAACATGTCACATGCAGAGCTTTTGTCTTGGAGTTCACATGTTGTTTTAGATTTTAAGGAATAAGTGAATGAATCTTGCTGTTACTCTCATGACTGGGAGTACTGAATTGTAGTTAAAAAATGCTGCTTGCATGAACAAAACCATTTGGATGCCAATGGATAGTGAGATGTTCAACTTTTTAATAAACTTTTATCACAGACTAAATCAGTATTGTTCAAATACGTCCTAGGTTTTTCCACATACCACCTACCATAAACTATTAAAACCTGATAGTTTTCCTGTAGGTTTTTTCCTTTTTGAGTCTAGGAGGAGAAAACAATTAATGATCATGTCTTGTCAAAAAGTTCAAGGCACTTATGAAACAATTGTCCGTATAGATATTTGGAGAGTGAAGAGGCACTAGTGTTGACTCACAGATGCCATAATTGCCTCACACTCAGCATAATTTCCTTTTTTTTTTTTTCATTATTCCCCCAGGCCTCGCAAAATTGTTTTGTATCTTGAAACATGTTTAATGAAACCTATTAAGGAATATCTTGTGTAGGAGCTGCACTGCTGTCACGGGATACCACCAATGAACCAAAATCACTGAGATCAAAGTCTAGTTCTAAATATTTAAAAACATCTTCTAAGAGCATCAATTTTATTTATTTTAAATTAAGATGATTTAATATAGAGAGAATCTTAATGGAACAAAATGTCAGTTTGAGACTTTCTGGATAAATTTAGGCTGTTAAAAGTCATGGGGTTTTTTCAAATTTTAAGGTATTCTCGCTACCTGTTGCAGCTGAATTAATACTTCAATTATTACCGATAATTATACCTTATAAACCGTGACAGGATACTAGATACAGTGTTCTTCACTGTGATGTCATTTTGGAGGAGAAAAAGAAATTCTGAATGTTTACATTTTTTTTTTAAGAAAAAAAGGTTAATGTGGGATGAAGTGCACGTGAGGTTTGACTGTTCCTCTAGAAATTACTGAATATGAGGAGGTTACGTTGTGTACAATCTGTTTAAAGGTAAGTGGTAGTTTCAGTTTCAGAGAGTTCTGGTTGTCCCTCAGTGGGTTTGGTTTTAGTATTTAGGAAAGGAAATGCAGGTCAACAGTGTTTTTCTCACTAGGTAGGCCTGAATGAAAACGTATAAGGCTTTCTACCCATCTTTTGTAGTGTGAGAGGTGTTGAGAGACACTGTAGTAGGAGGGGGCAGTATCTGCCATGCCCTCCATTCTGCTATGCTTCCCTCAAAATAGAAAATCAATAGTAAAATAAGGTTTTATATCTTTCTCCTTCTTAGCAGCACTTTGTGTTCAACTTCCTTGTGTATCTAAAGGTATTTGAGTAAATTGTCACAGGCTGAAATAGGGCATGAACTTCAAGCATGCCAATGACTGTAGCAACTGTTTACTTGGTGTGTGCTGTGATACATGAGGAAAGAATGTAGTTGCCTAAGTTAGGTTGAAACAGGATTTAAGGGATAGTCAAGGAAGCAGGAACAGAACTGGAAACTGTTTCCTTCGGTGTTATGTAGGACAACGTTGAAGAGGAGCTACTGAACTAACAGCAGCAAGGGAGGAGGGAAGGCCTGTGCTCATGCTTGTTGTGCCCGATTCATGCCCTTTGTTTAACAATATCATTCACCCCTTTTCTAGTGGTCTTCAGTCAGTTTTATGTTGCCTACGTGAAGTTGGTGCCTTCTGCCTTGTCTTGGTTGACATTTTACCAGAACTACTGTCTAGTAGCTGACTGCTGTTTTCCAGATTCGAAAATGTAATGGGATATGCATTTGTATAATATTTGAATTCTGCTAAGGACTTCTGAAATTGGGAGAGTGTTCCTTTGTGTTTTGTCTTTAACCCCACAGTTAATTATGGTACCCTTTTTTAAAGGAATATTCCTGAATGATTTGGTGATTTGTTAGCAGCCAGATATTGAGTGAAGAATTTCCATTGGTGTCATCAGAATTTTACTTCCTATGCAGGATTCTGAAAAGCATCAAGACTTACAATACTTTGGATGTTGAGTATATTTCTCTACTTTTCTGTTTTCTGGTTCTTTACAATGTTCAGGAACAGCTGAAATATTTGTAGTTTTATAAAAAGTTTATAGTTCTATTTTAAATAATTTCTAATGTTAGTGGATGCTTTCAAAATTAAGAACTGAAAGATTATCTGATAGATACAACAGCACTGTGTGCTGGGGAGGTAATGAAATACTAAAGAGGTGCTTAGCATTCCATGTATACTTACTTAATCTGTATGACTGCCAGATGTTTCAAGGGAGTCATCTTTCTGAAGTTTGACTCCTCATGAGCTTTTCAGTTGAGGGAAATGGTCTGTGTCGTTACCCTTTGATTGTATGTATTGCACTTGACATAACAAGGCAATTAAATTATTGACAATGCTTGTTTAATGTCAAAGTTGTATGCCAGAAACAAACCCCCTTTGTTTGGGGATATAGATATGTTTCTTTGCAAGCTAGTGTAAGAGTGGCAATATATAGAGCTATTCTGTCTGTAGGAACTTAGGGAAATCCTGGAGGGTGCATACCAGCATTATTCTACACTTGGCCAACAGGAGGTAAATAACAGTTAGAAGGAAGAGTGGTTTTATAGTCATAAAAAGCAGTGGTGGTAGTTTTCATGCTATGCTTAACAGAAGGTGTTTAATTAGATTGCAAGTTTGCAGTTGGGTTTTTTGGCAATTTGTTTCTCATCAAGTCATAAATCCGTTTCTTCATGTAAAACTAAAGCTATTTTTGTTTGTGGTTTAATGAGCTGCAGTTTATGCAAAAACAAACCCATGTTACATCACTTTTATCTGAATGACAATAAAGAATTGTTCCCCTCCACCCTGGATAACTACTACTGGGATACCTGGTTTATACCAAGTAGATATTGAAGTACAAAAGTTGTGTGTGGACTGTTTGTGCAATCAGATACGTGGTACATATGGGAAATGGGCATCGTTGCAGGGACCTGCCTCTTAAGCAAACATATCTCTTACTTTACTAGTAAAATATAAAGATATTTTTTTTTACATTCACAGTTACATAAAGATATGTGTTATAAATCAAGGTAAGAGAAGGTGATAGGTTGGTTAGTAGAATATCTTTTATGCTGTAGAATAAACTTATTTTTGCAGCATTTACTGTCTTTCAGTTGGGGTTCGGCTGGCAAAATTTTTGGGTTTAGGATATCAAAACAACTTTGAAAAGGAAAAGTCTATGGAACACCTCTTCAGAATTGATAAATACAGATCAATTTTTTTGCAGATTGTACTTTCTGTCCTGCAATTTAACTTAATGGATTATCTGGTTAATAAAGCTACCTGCATGCTTTAGGCCTGGCCTTGCTGTTGACCATGAGTGGAAAGAGAACACATTAAGTGGTAGCAATTGTGCGAGATCCTCTGCTCCATCAGCTAGTGTTGATGTTTGGTACTTTTCCATTAGCTTGAAGGGCAGATACGGCTGTCATAGCACTGAATGCTTGACTCTACATTTTTATCTCCATGATAGGAAAGTGCCTCAGAGAATAGAAACAAGTATAGTGCTATGTGAAGTGTGTCTTGCACAGTGTATCCCTGACCTTACTGTGTAGAGTCCCTGAATCTGAGCCAGCCCACTCCAAGGGTGCTGTCACTGAGCTGTGGCTGTACTAAGGTTTGTTCTGTGTGTGCAAGGTTTCTGTAAGGCACTGCTGAATAGTGGAAATCTGGAAAGTTTTGGTCAGCCTTTACCATTTCTCTACTTGCAGTTGCCTAGATGAAGTAACTTTTTTATTTATTTTTTTTTTTAACTTTCTTGCTTCTTTTGAGTGGTTTTGTCACTAAAAAGGTCAGGAGAAATGCAGTGATGAAAATTTTTCTAATTTTTGAATGCAGTGCTAAGAATAGCTGTGTACTTTGTTTCTAAATTTGAAAACAAAGATATAAGCATAATATTTTAGGAAAGAAAACATAGAATAGTTTTATTTTGGTCCCTAACCCATCCACATCTCCTGATGTTCCCTTTTGATGGGAGCTGAAGGCAGAGATTGACCGTAATTGGGCTCAATTCACCTTCCCTTACTTCTCCTCCTCTCTGTCACAGTTTGTTCGCTGTGACCTGTGCCCTTGCTGTTTCATAGATGAATGTAAATATCTTCTTGAGCAATCTCTGTAAGATGAAGCAGTCTCTTATTCCTGGCTCTCCCCTTTCCAGCCTCCATGTGTTATTTAAAATAATTCAATAACCATGTGTTATTTAAAAATAAAACAAAACAAACAAAAAACCAAACAAAACTAAAACACCCCCTCTCCCCCCCAAAAAACCCAACAAACCCAAACAAACAAACCAACAACACCCCCTAAAAAAAAAAACAAACTAGGTGAAACCTAAGCCTATGACACAGGAGAAGAAATGTGAGTCTATAAATAACTGTTAATAAATGTCTGTGACTGAGCAATGTGAAGTGATGTTAAATGCCAAAGGATTTTTCCTTTCTCCTTTGGTGTAATCTGATGGTTATCAGTAGCAAGTACTTTTTTCTAATGAAAAAATTTCTAAACTGGAACATGTCTGTGTATAAGGTTTTTGTATCATCATATTAGAAAAGCAGGAATGCTTCTAAGGGGCAAGAGGGCAGGCAAATATGAGAGTCCCAGATTCATTCGAAGTTAGGAACAAGTTTTCTAACTTTTAGAACTATAGAAGGGAATGCTTACAAGTTGCAAGGATGCAGACAAGCGTTCCCTCTTTGCTGGCTGAGGAGGATGATGCACGCAGCTGCTTATAACAGCAGCTGTGCAGAGACTGTCCTTTTATGCCTCCTTTCTCCCCTTGCTATGTGTTTGGTCTTGTCCCCTTGTCTAAACCAGCTGTGTTAATGGTTTTCTATGTAATTTTATCTGAGAGAGAGAGGAGTTAAATACTTAAATCACTGGATGGGTCTGTGTGGGAGTGGGAAATGATGGTCTCCAGTGAAAAGGTGCAAACTCTTGAACCCAGGCTCTTGACATTGTGCAAGATAGTGCAGGGCTTGGGTAAGCTCCTCTGCTGTCTGCCTGAGCCTGCAGTGGTTTGTACCCTGAAGTCTTGTTTTATTTTTTGTTGTTACTAACTTAAATAAGGAATTTCAAGTAGCAATTTTCACAAATGTTCTGTCTTATTTAAAGTGTTGGAGGAAGCAAAAAAAAAAAAAAAAAAAAAAGAGCTTAGGGATCTTGTGATGATGTTTACCAGCACAGCAGTGTGGTGGTACATATTGGGTAGTGTCTCCCACCTGGGGGACAGCTGCCAGTTTGCATGATGTCTTTAGTCCAGTTGGATGGGACAGGACATGTTTGCCGTGGGGAACTGGAAGGGGTATTGGAGGTGTCCTGTTTTCCAAAGGCTGGAGAAATCCATCTTTTTTTATTCAAGGCTGTGTATGTCCTGGTTTCCCAAGGAAGGCTCTAACTTGGGATTCAGTGATCTCTGACCACTGTGAAGAGAGGCAGCTCGCTTGATACAATGAGGAGTGGAAACATGCATAGATTCTTCCTCCTTCTTTGTGTGTGCGCCTGTGATTGATGTTTTTCATTGCTGATCCTGACAACTGGCATTATTGTACTGAGGTGAGGTAGAGAGAAATTGTCAGATTGCTTAAATCCCTATGAAGGCTGGCAGCAGAGCTGTGGTGGAGGAAGAGGGAATATGAATAATGTGAGGCTGATTTCCTCCCTCTTCCCCCTCCCCTCACCCCCTTCCTTCTGCCCAGCCTCTGTCTTTGAGAGTATGAGGGCAACACAAGGCAGTTCCATGTGGGAAAGTTAAGGAATTAATGTGCCATGTCTCAGTGTTACTGTACTGGGGCTAGACAGATGGTGTAATTAGCCTACAGCGGTGAAGAGCTATTTTTCTGATAAAAGAAAGTAGTTGTGGGTGGTAGGAGAAGAATCTCTTACATTGGCAGGGCTTGCAAGGTGTTTATACAAATATATGAAGTGTATGGGTCCAGTTGCAGTTATTTTTTCTTTATATTTTTGTTTATTGTGTGGTTTGTAAGTGAAAAGTATTTTGTTGAATTATTTTTCAATACTTTTACCAAGCTTATCAAGAAGAGTGACGGAATCAAAACCAGGCATTCTCTTCTCTTGGTTAATGGTGATCGTATCACTTTGGAGCAATGGGAAAAGAAATCTTCCTTCCTTCTTTTTTATTCCCACAATATGCCTTTGGAAGGCTACTGGTGATTTGCCATAGTCCGTAGGAAGTCTGTTCTTGGCTGACCCTAGATGTTCTGGGTTTTGAACTTGTTTGCTTTTCATCTCTGTTTCTAGCTCTCCTTATTTTGGTTGGGATATTTTCAAAAAGATGAACAGTTGTAAATAAAAGTTACAAGCAATAAACAAGATTAAATTTGGCTTGCACTGTTTGAAAAAGAAGACATCTAAATGAGAACAGTGGAAAAATGAAGGAAGGGCAAGAAGAAGAGAAAAAAAATTGTTGAGAAACATCTACAACTGGATCAAGAATCAGGTTTTTTTTCATTAGTTTGTAAGTCTTTTGAATAACTTTTGCTTGCTTATGAGAAGATGACAGGTATACTTGTTTTTCAAGACCAGCTCTTCATGTTTTGACCCTAAATCTGTAGTAACTTACACATTTGCTTTGCAGATTTCTTTTTCCTAATGTTTTTCTTTCTTTTTCCCAGGAAGCAGTTAGGTTTAGTACATTAGTTTTATTTGCCTTTGCTGATAAAGGCTGCTTTCTGTTGTGCAGTAGTATCTTCTGCCTGTCTTCAGAGGATTTCGTTTCTCCTGTTTGCTTGCAGCAGACAGTACATAAAGTCTCACAATAAGTTTTTTATTTTTTTTTTCTTTTCACCAAAAAGACACCAAACATTCCCTCAAATCGAAACGTAAGCCTTATTTCACAAATCTCCTTTTTGTATCCTCTGTCCTGGAAGAGAAGGTGGTTGGGAAGGAGCATGTTTTGGTGGTGGTCTGTCTTAAAATACTGCTTCAGGAGTATCTGCTGGATTCTGCTCCCCCTTGCTTGCACTCTGAATGACCCCAGAAGGTAATTCACAAGGTGATTTATATACTTACTTCAAAGAATGTGCCTACATCCAAAAGCATGTGGAGAGTAAAAATAATAAAAGAATGCAAAATACTTTTATCCTGAACAATATTTGTGTTAGTGAAACCATTAGGACAACAGCTTATACAGTGGTTTTGTTTGTTTGGTGTTGTGTTTTTCTTTTTTCCTGTGGGGGGTAGCTTTTTCTAAAAATATTTAGTAGATATTCCATTAGAAGTAGCTGAGAAAACATGGTACTAAAAGTGATTTTCATGAAGTCCTGGTAGGTTTTTGTCCCTACATCATGAACATCAGTTGGGTGTCCAGTGTGTGAACATGTGTCATAATCTTTCAGGTGATCACCACTGTTACAGAACTTCTCACTTTGATAATCTAATTTCCTCTTGCAGCCATGGGAAATGAGCACATGTGAGTGGATACAAGCTCTCAGCACCATTTAATAAGAACATTTCATCTAGTCTGAGTGCTCTGAAACAGGCAAAGGGGGCAAAGGATCCAAGCAGTAGCCTTCAGGTTGAATTGCAGCCCCTCTAGCTGATGCTAGCTGCCTACTTCCATTGGCTTGGCTGTGTTCTCTGAACATCTTACTCCTGGGCAAGTGTGACAGGTTAGAGCACTTGAGGGTAATGGAAGAAGATTTTATAATTTACCACTCATCTATACTGACTCCATTACTCCTTCAAAAAGGAGTATGGATTAAATACATTGAGAAGGAGGAAAAAAGAATAAAAATGCATTTTTTTCCCCCCTCCTGAAATACCATTTTCAAGGAATTATATATAAGGTAATAATATGCTCAGGATATTTTTCAAAGTTCACTTAATTCCTGCCTTTTGAAAGGTGTTTAACACTGTAGCTGACATTTAGGTACCTAGTTTTAATCAAAGAGAGAGATGGTTGGATTTAGGTTAAATATCATTCCTGTCAGCTCCTTTGGTTTAACACAAGTGCATATCTGTGTGCATAAATATGTATGTGTGTGCATATATATGTTTTCAATATACATACATGCACTCACTTTATGTAATGTATATGAAAATAATTACATATAAATACAAATCAGGTGAGGGAGGGTGTAAATTTCTTCTTTCTACCTTTTCTTTGTGAGGATTGAAACTTGAGGAATAATGATTGTGTTCACTTCTATTTGTAAAAAGTTGATTCAAACATTTAAAGAGATATTTGGTGCATCTTCTGTCATTGAAAAGAATGAATAGCAGAGTTGTTCCCTCTTGAGTATTATCCTAACACACGTTACAGTGAATTTCAAGGTGGTTTTCTGTCCCTCCCACTTCATATCAGTGTTGCAAACACTGTTCTTACTGCTAAACCTGCAATTCTCAAACTGCAGGGCAATTCTCAAGACTGCATTTTTTTTTTAACTGGATATATATTAATTTATAAAAATTTGTATCTCTGTTTCAGCTATGGAATTCAGCTATTGAATTTTATTTTCTAGTGCCTTAATGTGTGTAATTGTTTCAAATGAAGATTTTTGTGAATGGAAACATGCTTTAATTGATGAGACTGTCTTTGAATCCATTTTAGTTTGGCAAAAAGGTATTCTTGGGCTTGAATTCTCCAATATTCATATGTACAGGAAAACACTCAGTGTCATTACTCCTCCTGTTTGAAAGTGTGTGTATTAGAGGCTTATCTTGCTGCAGAGAACAAATACTTTGTAGAGCAGAGTAGGTCCTTGCAATAAGTGTGCAGCACTCTTACTTATGAATCACAGTGTGTTTTACACCACCTCTTGTTGATCAAGACAGAACAAGGTTATGGAAGTTGTTGTATGTATTAAGTTAATGAGCTCAGTGAGAGTTAAAATGCATAGGCTGAAGAGATCAGAAACAATCCTTGGATAATAATTTATTGATTAAATTCATCTTGCAAACCCATCAGAACTTAATCAAATCTCTTGATTTAAGCATTTGTTGTCTTTTTTTTTTTCTTAATTCAGTAAAATATCCAGATGTCTATTGTGACAACCTGAAAAAAAATCCAGGCGCACTTTCAAGGTTGAAGTGCTGTCCTGAAGTTTATCTGTTCTGTATTTTGTCATTCTGTGCTCTTTGCGTTGGCACAAATGTGAACCCAACTGTTACCTTGTGGGGAGCAAACATCCTGGCTTTCTTTTTCAAAAGACAAATACATCCCTTTGTAAATAATACAATGTAATGTGAGTTTGGAGATACTGAAGGGCAAATCCAGAGTCGCTTTTATTTGTTGCCTTTTTTATCTTTAAATAAAGAGATTGTTTTGAGAGGATGTGTGTGTGGGATAACTACTGGAAACACTCACTGAAGCTGTATATTAGCCCACGGTTGAAGACAATACATTTCCCTTTTAGTAGCTTTTACTTGCTCTTAAGTATGTGTACAAGCTAGTTTGGAGCAAATGTTTCCATTTAGTTTGTTTTGATATATTTGCTTTGCTTAGTTTCTTTACTTATTGAGTCTTCTGTCCCACCCCTCTTAACTTGAGGATCAAATTAGTCACAGTAGCAACTTTCTAGTTCAATTTATTTGTCTGTAGAGGAAGTGATTTAAATTAAATGTGATGTTTGGTGTAGTTCATAGAAATTGCTGTGTCCCTGTGCAGCTTTGCTCAGGTTAGCAAAGCTGTGTTCGGAGGCCAGGGCAGCCCCAGAAAGTAGGAGGTCATCCACTGCCGCTGGCAGGGTTGGACATGCTTTTACCAGTATTATACAGCATATAGATAGCAAAAAATGTTTAGGAGGCTTAAATTTACAGACATCCTCACTCTACAAATGCACTAAGATCACATATTTTGGCAGAAATTCTGCAATAGACCGGGACATAACTATAAAGAGATTATTTGAAGTGCTTTTAAGGGACTTAAGTTCAGTTGGTGATTAATCTCTCACATCTTTAAACTGTAGTTCAGACTTAAAATGAATGTTGATCTTTTGGGGCTATATACTTTATGTTCTCCTTTAGTTTTAAAGGTGTATCTCAGAGGAAACCAGGGAAGTTTTGCTGTGATTGTATATCAAATAGGCTGAACACTCTGCTTTCTTTTGTCACCTGACAAAATATTTTAGGAATTTTGAGTAGTCAGCTTTGGTTCATTCAGTATATTGTGCTTGTAAACTTCTGGGATTATTGTATTTCAAAAGGATAATAGTGATGGTGTTGTGTTAATCTGGAACTACTCTTTTTAACTTTTATCTAAAGCAAATCAGTAACTCACATTTTGCCTGGAGTGTCAATGCTGCTTGCTCTTCTCTTGTCTGGGCACCTGCAGCAATGCACTGTGACTATTTCCCAAGAAAATGGGAAAGGGTAAAAGAGTTCTTGCAAAAATGTGGAAGACACCAGCTGCTTCTGATCTTGGGTAGAAGTCTAGAAAAACCTACAAGGGCCAAATGGCCAAAGACATTTGATTTATCCTGGGTTTAAGACACGCAATATATTTAAAAGTGTTTTTTTTGTTTTAGAACCAATTAATTTTTTCTAAATAAAGTGGTGTTCTCATCCAACAACCCTCCTCTGTAGGGGTCAGTTTCAGGTCTCAGGAAAAAAACGCACCAACCTAGAAGATCAGACCAGATATGTTGAAGCCAATCTTTCATCCTTGACATTGGCACTTTTTTGGTACACAAATATGACATAACCTTTCAACGCAACATTTGCCTATTTAAAAGATATATAATGGACCAACTGTGGGATAAAGAACTTCATTCTTAGTCATAGTTTAAAAACATTTTAATTAAAATGATAGTGATAATATGGTTTTTCATCTTTGCATGCACTGGAGCGGTTGGAAGTGACGTCATTCTTCATGAGACTGTTGAACTCTTCTTTCTACCCCCATGGCTTTGTGCATGACATGTTGAGTAACACTGCTGAGGGAGTGGGTTGGAATGAATGATTGTGCCACAGGACACCTGCATATCCCAGTCCTTCATTCTAATTAGTTTTTCAAGTGTTGATAGACTGAGTTTCGTAAATTAATTGGTGACAAGGAAGGTGTGTGATGAGATAGTGTATGTGCTTTTTTGTGCCTTAAGGAAAGGGAATGAGGGTGTTATATTTTGGGCAGACCCTAGATATGTGGACAACTGGGGCAACAGGATTTTTTGAGACAGAAATGAAAAGAGAATGATTCATAGGCAAGGGTGTCTGGAATAGAGAACAAAAAAAGGATGAATCATTAGGAAAAAAGACAGTGATGAGGCTTACAGAGATCACAGCTTTAGCGTGAATGTGAAAGGGATTACAAAGAAGTTTTGGCTGGGAGGAAGCAGTCATAATATAAGAGAACCTGGTTTGGTTCTCTTTCATTGGCTTTACCAACAGAAACATAAAAGAACAATTTGGCCTTGCAAGCACTCAGCGTAAAGTATTGCCTACTTTTCTAACATAAAAAAGTAAGCATTCCCCCCCCCCCCCCCCTGCTCCTGTTCCCCTCAATGCCCCTACTGTCTTTGCAGATAGCACACTGAGCTTCCAGTCGTCCTTAGTCACTGGCAGGATGTCAGTATTTCCTTACGAGCTTTAACAGTGATTTCACAGTGTCTTGAACGTGGGTATACCTATTTATGGAAATCTTAAAATATTCTCAGGGCTTGACAAAGGGAAGCTTGTTATTTAATTTATGTGTGTTGGCTTCAGGCTGAACAAACAATAAAGTACTTTAACCTTCCATGTACTCACTTGGTACTAAAAGGCTTTCTTAAACAAGTGTTTAATACGTGAATCAAGGCCACTTTCAACCTGTGAAAGTATCTACGCAGATGTAATTTATTTAAGAGTTGTCTTTGGAATTGTGCATTCCATTTTCCAAATATTTTGTGTTGGAGCCGTTTGATGGGTGGGTAGAGTATAGTAATCATGGTTTGAATGGCTGTAGTTTACAGTGATGTTCTTGCTATTTTTGGCTGGAGGCAAATTTCTATGAGAGTGGCTTAAAAGCACAACATTGCACATGTTCACATTTTGAATGCTTTTTGCATTTTTCATATTCTTTTTATATCATATTCTATCTTACAAAACCAAATGCTTTTGCCCTTTTCCACAGTACATAGAAAAACTATTTTTAAAACTTCTTTTCCATCTGTTGGTTTAGCTTATTAACAGAGAAGAAAGACAGTGAAGGAGGTGGAAAGAAATACAGCAGTGCAAGCTGGTATTTAATTCAGCTCAACAAATAAGAACATTTTTAATTATCTGTACATAGCTACTTCATTCAAAATTCCCATAAAGAAAAGCTTCCTTCTGTTTTGAAGAGCCTAAAATTGTCTAAGCACGTCAGTGCAGTCTTGACTTACATTAGTGGTTGTTAAAATAAGAGCTGAGATTACCCTACTGGTGATTCTTCCTCCCCCTCTCTCTCTCTCTCTGTGGGGAACATGGAAACAAAACTGTTCTTAAATCTTTAGGATTATTTTTTTCTTAAAAAAAAAAAAGTGCTCTTAAATAACATTTCACAACAATTTAAATTGAATTAATAGCAAACATGCTGAATGTTCACCTCTAGATATTTTCTGGCAGAATTTCAGAAGACTGTGTATAACCAGGGGGGAAGTAAGTTGCTAAACATTTCCAGCTAAAATTGGTTCACATTGATTTCTCCACCTCTTAAGCCAACATGTGTGCGCATGCAGGGAGGAAACAGTGTTTGTGTTTTTAGTAATTCTCTCTAGTGATGGACTTCACTAAGTGACTTGAATGCCAGTGAGTTGTCCAACTCTCATCCACTTCAGCCTTATTTTAAATTTGAATTCAAGACAGAAAAAGAGAGTGCATGCTTGTTGCCATATGGTAGTTTTGTCTGTGCCCCATCACAGCATTTCCTATCGTTAATGATAGTCCACTGATTTTGCTTCCCTGGGGGAAGTAATAGTCTTTTCAACTATCTGGTCACCACGGTTTCCTGATATGTTCGTGTGTCAATATGTTTGCTTATTTTTAAAGAAGTGGAAGGAAACAGGAGGCCCAGAAAGTTGACAAATACTGAGGGGAAAGTGGTTTGCAGCAACGGCTTAATTTTTCCAGTGGTAGGTGGCAGCAGGCTGGCCTTTTTTTCTGTCTTCGACAGGATTCCATGGCAGGAATCAGATCACCTGCTTTTGGACTGCTGTAGACAAGGGGTATTTTTTGGAAGTATGCTGATGACTGAGCAGGACTGTGTGTGTGGAGATGAGGAATGACTGTGCTGAGTTAAACAACCTGGGGTCTGGCCTTTTATCTATGGTTACTGAAAGCTAGTGTGTCTGTGTACATATCTAGGAGCGAATCTGCTGTATGTTGCCAGTCAAGCAGCATCTTTGAGCTGCAATCCTCAAATTCAGGCAAGAAAATAGTTATACATTTTGTTATAAATACTGATAAATGGTAGGATTTGGGAAACTACATTTTGTTTCTGGAGATGCTTAAAAATCCTAGTGTCTTATTGCTTTTATCTAATGCCTGGGAACCTTGAGAAGGAGGTGGCAAGTAGAGTGAGCAGTTGAACATGGTTTGTCTGTTCCACCCCCCCCCCCCCCCCCC
>VWZF01004785.1:562588-614929 GCA_013396755.1 Sclerurus mexicanus
TTTTTTTTTTTTTTTTTTTTTGTCACTAGAATCTTTTGTCTCTTTATATTTGTGACATGTACCAGCAGGGCTGTATTTGGGAATATCTGGCTGATGCCAGTAGAAGCAGCAGTTTGAATATCACTGTTTAATTTCCTCTTAAAATGGATTATTTTGCCTTTGGGGCTCTATACATTGAAAATATCCTAACCAGTTTTAAAACTGGTTGGAGCAGTTATGTAGATTGTGGTCTCTTCTTCAAACAACGCTGGTTTGTCTGACCTGTTTTCTGTTGAAATAGCTCAATAAAATGCCCCCAGACTGCAGTGTTAATATGCTGCTTATTGCTCTTCAAACACATTGGGAATCTCTTGTTCTACTTAGAGCTGTTCCTATACAACTCTGGATTCAAAATTACTTTGCCTTTTTTTTTGTTTTTTGTTTCAGTACAGTATGTTGTCAAGCTTGCCTTCTAAAAGGTCAAAAGGATTTGTAGGTTCGAGCACAAATTTGAGAGTGCTAATTAGGGAAACAAATGTAGAAGATGTCTATTTGAGGCATTTATCTGCTACTAAATTGAGTTTGAGTTGCCTTGATTTGCATATAAATTTAGGTCAGACCTTCAAAACTGTTTTGACAAAAGATTTGTTAATAAACTTGGTAATACAATACTTTGTATTAAGAGGTCAGGGTTCACTTCACTGTCATTATTGCTAATGGAAATCTGGCCATGTTTCTGTGTTATGTTGGCTTCTTTCTCCAGTGAGACTCATTTTTTTTTTTTTTCCTGAAGTGGCAAACTGCATCAGGATGGTTTATGACTTTGAGAAGCATGTTTCAAGTTCATTTTCCCCTGCTGATGTGGGGGAAAACTTACTATTAAGTCCTCATGGCAAGGAAGCATCACAGCTTTTTGTTTGAGGCTTTTTCTCAGTTTCTTCTCTATGAAAAACAAAGCCCAAGAAGTCACTGCAAATGGAAACATTTTTTTTTCTGGGCTGTGATATAAAACTATTATTGTTTACTGGCTTTACGGTTTCATCTTAAACACTGAAAATTATGTCTTGTTTTGATAGGAGTGTTTAACATATTGAGTCCCAACTGAACATTTTTCTTCTGCTTTAATTCCTAGTATGAGCTGTTATGGACATTTTTCAGAAGTGATGACAGCTCTCCACTGCATTTTTTTTCATGCAGATGACTAATACTGGGTATGCCCGTAGACTGTTTTGCATCAGACACAGCAGATAATGCTCCAGGCCTCAGGAGCATCATGTCAGCTCTTATCCAGGGGCTGTGCTCACCCAGTGGAGTGCTCAGACCAGGCGAATATGATTTTTTTTCCAGGCTGGGCTCTTTTTAGTTCAGGCTGGCCACCATGTTAACACAGTTACAGAGCTTTCCAGTGGCACAGAGTGCTGGCAGGGCAAACTTGCATCTGCTGTGGAACTGGGGCACAACAATTCCCTTTCTGCCTGCTGTGGATGTGCTGGTTGTATTTAGCAAGCATGAAATCACTGCTTTCCATAACCTGATGTTATCTGGTTGCACCAAATGACAGACACTGGAGGAGAGCCTCTGGGGAGGCCAAAGGGATATGGGCACATGGCTGAAGTGACAGTGGCACTTCCAACCCTCTAATAAGTGGTTAATGAGGAGCCCACCTACTTTTGGAGAGACAGGATTAATTTTGTGTGTGTCACTTAGGGTGCTGTAACTGCAACACTTAATAATGGGAAGGCAGTTTTTCTTATTAGAAAAGGGAATCTTTTATGTTTGTGCTTGTTAGAGAAAGATTTCACTGTTCTCCCTGGACTTGGCTTTGTTACTTCAATAAAAAAGACTGTGGATTTCAGTAATTAGGGGAACGTGCACATCAATGTGAAAGTACATGGTTTTCAGGTGATGGTGACAAACCTATAGTTGCATATGCTTTTTCACTATTAAAGGTCATAATTAGGCATTAGCCAAGTTCTTAGCCTTGGAAACTAAATGGCTAAGCTATTCAGGCTGTCTCATTCCTTTTAAACACGGACTGTCAAAGAGACAAAATGTAACAAGTCATAGCTGCAGTTTTTGTACCGGACACTTTTATTCTTGTTGCTTTTATTTTTCAGATTTAGAATTCTAAATATTTTTTTTTCTGGCACATTTTTAGAGCACTGTCACTCCTCAAGCAGCACCAAAAAATCCCCACTTGACTAAAACGCTAAAGTTTTTAAACTTTACTTTTCCAGTTGTAAAGGTACTAACACAATGTGGCCGAAAGACTGAATTTGTTTTTCATCACAGGAAAAGCACAAAAATGTCTTCTGGAGAGGAGCAAACATGATCATAGCTCACAAAAAGTCTTTAAAACTTTCTGTAGATAAGATCTCTTTTGTTTGTCATACGTGAGAACTCTTTCTTGCACATTTCTATTTTTAGCATGTATCTTCACTTCTAGGCTGAATCTACACTGACCTTTTAATCAAAAGCTAATGCCCCTGCTAATATCCTGCAAAACGAGAAACTGCTGATCTGTGTGGCCACATTTAGCTTGTAGGACTGAATCCCAGGTATTCTCTATTTTGTAATCTTGCATTTCATTGGCTGCTATTTGAGAATGAATTATAGAAATAAAATTACAATTCTTAGCATGCAGACAGATAAGATGAAAGATGATCACAAGAGCTACATTTGGAAGAAAAGTCAGATTGGAGAAAAATCTGTAAGAGGAGTTTGTATGCTTCCAAAGCGATTTGTTCAGCTGTCAGCTTGTGTGTTAATGGAGGTTGTGGAACTTTGATACAAAGTAATACTTACTCCCTGTGCTCACTTCCTTTCCAAATTTGTACTTTCCCCTCTCTGCTTAGTAAGCAAGAAAGAAGTGCAAGTGTTAAGTTGGGTTTGAGTCCTTTAACGACCATTCAGTTGCTTTCACTTACTAACCAGCAGAGTGGCTGGGTGAAATGGGTGATTCTATCGATGCTTCTGTATGTAGTGCAAGCTTCATATTCTCACTTTCTCCCAGGAAAGTTTTGTATTAGTGACACAATAATGAAGCACCCTAAGCATCTAGAATATACAAATAAATTTTGTATAGTTTCATAAAAGTTTAAGTAGAGAAAGATACTGGTGCTAGTTTTTTTCCTGTCAATTTAAAGCTCTCTGCTGCTCTTTTCTCGTTACCAGATTGTGAAGCTATAATAAATGACTGCTGCATAGCCGAAAGCATGGCAGTCACTATCATCACTGGAAGTTTCATGTTCTGACACTCCAGAAAAACTAATTAGGAACAGCAGTGGCCCAGCAAGGAGCTGTTGCAGTAGTTTAAGTCATCAAACTCATGATGTATCATGAAACATGTAACTGAAACAAAACTCTGATTGTTAGGGGTTGTTAATAGCTTCCTCAGAAAGCTGATATTGCCTACCAATCTCTCAAGAGAGACTTTGAAAACAAATAAATCTGTAAGAATAACTTTGGGTTTTTCAATCACAGTGTTATACTATTGAAGAAATACAGATAATTCTTAATAGAAGCTAAAACTGTTCTGGTTTTTGTGGGACTTGGTTCTCACAAAAATAGAAGAGTAGACAGAATTGGAACAGAGTACTTCAAATAGGGTAGGTGGAAACCTCCAAGCCTTTTACAGTGAAAGCCAAATAAGAGAGTAATACTATGTTGAACTAAAACTGTAGCTGCCTCTGGTCATCAGCCCTCTATGTCAGAATAAGGGGAATAAAACATTGAGCAACAGCATTTGTTAGGGCTACTAACAGTGTCTTATTGTCAGTGCCCCTGGGTGTATTCTATTAAGAATGTCAGTTGTAAATGCATTTTCGTTCTAATATTACATATATGATTAACAATAGAAATGCAGAAATTTTACCATAATTTGATTCCATTTATATTAGGAGGATATAAAATTAATTTTGTTTTTCTGCAGAAGGGTACTTACAGATTGCATAATTGAGTTGCCTAAACTTGACTAGTGCTGTTTGTTGCTTTTGTAATTGGAATCTGTAGGCACTGAGTGACTTAAGACTTGCTCCTTAAATTTGAATTTTGACATTTACTGTGGTAATTTGTCATGAAGTAATTAACAACAGTGATTCTAACTAGAAATATTTTTGTTGATTTTTGTTTCCCAAGTGCTCATTCTGTTTGATTTGTATTGCCGACTCATATAAAAAGAATTCAATATAGAGTCTTTTTTTTTTTTTTTATTTTCCCCTCGGAAAAAAGGAAGTGTAAAACCTAATAGGTATTCACTGTTATCCTTCTCTTTCACATTTCAATACTTTTTTTTCCTTTCATCTTATCCGTTTAAAGTAAGATGCTGCTGATGAAGAGGAGCACCTTCCCTCCCACCCATTTCCTTCTATTTTTGACAGCTTGACTTGAAGGCTGCTACATTAGAAGCATTAGTATGTGTGTAAATAGCCCCTGTATGCATAACATCTTGACTAAAAAAAAAAAAAATCTGTGTTAAAAAGTTCTTTTAAATTTAGCATCAATCTGCACTTACATATTCCTACTATATTTAATCCTGAGTAACAGCTAAAGCTTACTTCACATTGATTATACATATTTCAGGCACAGCTGATGAGAGGACCCTTCAGCAGAGTTCTGTCCTAAGGCAGAACTGTGTCACTGCAGTGCTGCTCCTCATCTTCTTACTCTTCTTGAACTGACACTTTCTTCTTCTTGAATTTGTTACATCAGCAGCAATGTTCAATGCGCCCTCCCATAGGCCAAGTAGTATATCCAGTATATCCCAAACTCTTGACTACTTTGTGTCAGCTAGTTGCCTGTAGATTAAAGCACCAGTGTTTGCATCTTGAAGAAATGTAAGGGCATTTAATTTTCATGATTTTCCTCTTCAGAGGAAAGAAGATGAATCTGAAGCAATTAGTCTAGCATACGAATAGGTAGCAGGAGGTTTAAAGGTGACCTGAAAATGTTGATTGAATAAACTTAATTCATTTATGGTTGTGTAATTTAAAACTAACTCAAATTAGATCCTCCTCTACTTGCTTTCTGAAAATGGAGTTGTGAATTTCTGGTTTGCAAGATCTAAAAGCAGCAAAAAAATAAATTGCTGTATCAAAGAATGAAGATGTGCTTGCTCCTGAGGGCAAGAAAACACAAAATTTTGAATCCTCATCAGAGTGGCGTTCATATAAAGGCTCTTTGGCCTAAAGGGAAATGTCTTTAGTTTTTCTGGTCTCCTGCCATCTGAACTGTTTCTAATTCTTTCAATATTTCTAAAAAAAGTATGATTGGTTTTGGTGGTGTAGAGTTAGTATATTCTTTTAAGTTTTCTCCACACAATGTACAAATATAAAAATGGGCTGAGATGAGGGAATTGCTTCACCTTATCAACACAGTGAAAGTTCTTCTGTTCTTAAAACACACTGTATTCTAGTAGTGCTCTTCCTACAGTGGCAAAGGAGATTTGAGGATCAGGTGGGATTGTGACTTTTAGTGGTTGTTGTTTGCTGTTTGATTCAGAGTCAGTGAAGACTCTATTTATTGTTTTTAGAAGTATTAATTGCAAAACTATAATGTGTAGGTAGTCACTTGTCTTAAATAATATTTGAGAACACTTATCTTGCCTCACATTTTGTTTGCAAGGTATGGCAATGAATCTGGACTTCTGCGTTTTTTCTAAGTATTTTCTGACAGTCAGTGTCCTTCATGTTGGGTTCCCTGTTAAGATTAAGACTATTTCTAGAATGTTTTCTCCTTGAGATTTTCTAATTCTCCAATTTATGAATTGAATGTAGTAGTATTGAGCGGGTTGAAATAGATGGATTAGGAGGGAGGTAGCAAAATAGTTCTGGTAGTCAACTTTCAAATTGCATTACTGCTGGTGTTGATTTATGTGCAAAAACCAAGCCACAGCAGTTTTGGAAATGAAATTCCTTGCATTAGCTTGTGGCTACTCTGTGTTGGAGCTTGTCCTCTGTGAGGCTGCTGCTTGCCATATCTGCATGCAGATGTGCTCCCCTCAGTTGCAATGCACGTCGGTCCACACTGCCTGCTTGCACTGAGGGCCTCTGGCCAGCACACAGGTGATTTGGGAACATCCTGAAGTAGCAAGGCAGAGTAAAACAGTGTTGCTGTGTGGTTTATACTCTTCTAGTGAGTTGCAGCTGACAACCAGTCATGTGACAAAGCTGGCAGTAAGCAAAAACAATGAGGTTTGATACCACACCAGATCTGGGTACAATAAGTCAGATGAGCTTTCAATCTTTTGACTATTTTAGCAAATGCCTATTCAAAGCGAGCAAATGGCAGAGCAGTATGACTCAGCAGTGGCAGCTGGGGTAGAGATGCCATCTGTAGTCTGAAATGACACTCATAGTAGTGGGGAGTTGCATGAGAGCTAACTACATGTAAGGTAGGTGGGCCCAGACTGAGACATGATATTCAGGCTGTGGAGTAGCAACACTGAAGAGCAGATGCCCAGAGTATGAGGAATCCCTGGGTAGACCCAGTATTGCTGTTGTGTAGACTATTACTGTGATTTTTGGGCTTAGAGGGAAGGTTTTGCATCCAATTTTATCATATGTCCGTAGTAAGTCAGAGACCTACTGAGAGTGTTGCTGAGAGAGAACAGATGTGGATTGTTTTGGTAGAGCTCTTTTCTGGAAATGCTCTGCTACTGGGTTGTAAAAGCATTTACTAGAGATGGAAAATATGCCAGCTGCAGTAAGAGTGTGCTGTAACTGCCAGTTTGCAATTCCCGGTTCCCTCAGGACTAAAAAAAGGATTGAGATAGTTACTCAGGCCGAAATCATCAGTGTAGATAACTACTCTATGGATTGAAGGAGAACACTGATTAGAGCTTTGAAAATGCAGAGCACTAGTATTTCTACTCACCCTTAAGGTCTGTTTGGTTAAGCTGTTCTTGTGGAGACTGAAAACAGTGGCTGGATACAAGGGTGTTGCAGAGTAGGAACAGATCACTTAGGGGTTATTCTGGGTAGGTTTGTTAGTGGACTCTTGGTGTAACTTTTAAATGGGACAGCCTGGCATCAGTCATCAGCATTTTCTACTGTAAGTCAGCAAAATGGTGTGTCAAATTGAGACCTTCAGAACAAAGTCAGTGCTAAAAATTAGCTCTGTCATGTTGACTAGTCCATGAAATGGATTATTAGAGAACCTTACCACAAATTCTAACTGGTGATTCAGTTCTACAAAATATAACTCATCTGGGTGTCTCTGAAAATTGAATTTTCAGTTTCTGTTTCCTTTTTTTTGTGTGTGTGTTTGTTTTGGGGTGTGGGGTTTTTTTTGTTGTTGTTTGGTGGGGTTTTTTTGTTGTTGTTGTTTTTACTTTGTTTGTTTGTATCTGAAGGAAGAGTTTTAAGAGGATGGAGCTCTTCTCAGTACCAAACAATAGGACGAGAGATAGTGAGCAGAAACTGATGCACCAGGAGTTTCACATGAACATGAGAAAGAACTTTACTGTAAGACTGACTGTGTACTAGAACAGTTTGCCCAGAGAGACTGTGGAGTTTCCCTTACTGGGGATATTCAAGAACTCTCTGAACATAATCCTGAAAAATGTGCTTTAGAGGACCCTGCTTGAGCATGGAGGTTGGACCAGGTGACCCATTGTGGTCCCTTCCAACCTGACCCATTCTGTGATTTATCCTGATTTGAAGGTGATTGTTTCTGTCACTAGAAGGTGATTGTTCATCTTAGTGAGGGGGCTATGGACAAGCAAGATGTTGAGCTAGTGGGATCAAAATGGTGTTGATATGGCTCAACTTTCCCCTGGCCTCTGCAGCACGCATCTGTTCGTGGATCACAAGGCTGAAGGCTGTTTCTCAGAGCTTGAACTGTAAAGCTGGGTCTACGAAGTTAACTCTAGGTGATACTACTTAGGGCTGAAAGATGAGGAGTGTTTTCCATAGAACTAGACTGTACAAAGATCGAGACAAAAGTGTAATAGTGCATGGGTCGCTAGTCACTGCTACACAGAGAGGGTGCTGACAACATCTCTCTTTCTTTGGCTAGTGAAAAACATGCTGGCAAAGTCAGTTGCTTTCAATTCCCCTTGCTCTGTAGGTGGTATGAGATGCAAGCAGTGCAAGACTGCAGGATATTGCTATTTGCCTCTCAATTTGGCTCTCGGTTTTGAGCTGTGCTAGCACTTCTTCATGCTTAACTTCAGAGATGGCATGAGGGCAGCTGTAATTAAAATATCTTTTAAAAACAATTGTAGTTTGTTAGCTATCGACAACATTTGTGCCTTTGCCATTCTGTAGATGTTGTTGGCAACTTAGATGAGTAGGAAGGTGTGATCTGCCCCCCACCTCCACTGGATACCTATGGGCAACTGAAAGCAGGAAATCTAGCCAACCAAATGGTTTCCTTCCCTAAGCATGACAGTCCATGCTTTCTCATTTCCCTGTGCACATATCTGCCTTTTCTGGCAATGGACTCTTGTAATCTTTTTTTTGTGTGCTTATCTGACCCCTCAATCTCCCTCCCCCTTAGCCCTCTGAGTTGTTTTAACTTTCCAAACCAGAGGAAAGCAAATCCAACAACAGCAACAAAGGAATAGGTTTCTGCCAATTGCTGCCATGAGGTTTGTTGAGTTGAATTGGCTGGCTTTTTGTAAGTGGGCATAAACAGTGAATGGTTACAAAAATAAAGTTTGTTCTGTGAAATTGGAGAGAGAGGAAGTGAAAGTGGAATGCAGCCAGAGCGATGGGCTGTAAAGAGAGTCTTTTCTGCAGTACTGTGAATAGATAAGAGTGGGAGAAGACTCATTTGTCAAGGGCAGAGGGAAGATGCCAAAGTGGTTGGGTTAAGTGGAGATGAAAGCTGATAGAGACTTATAGAGAAAGTGTATGTTAGAGAAGCTTTTTAGTTATCCTTCAAAAATTTGGCATAGCAGGAGTGAAGGGCACATGAAGAGGCTTGAACGAAGATGTGAGTGATTTATGATGGTGCCTGTAATACTTGAGAAAAGAGGTGCTGACCTGAGATCAAGTTTGGAGTGAAAGAGTAAGAGGGTGGTTGTAACTGTTGTGCTGCTCTAAAATTGTCACTGTGATATGGCAAGAAGTAGGGGAGGAAGCTTTTGATCACACCTTGAGGCTGGTATTTTATTACAAATTGCATATATTCCTCTGGTACTAAAGTGTTTCAATTCAAAATCAGCAAAATTTTTATTATGCTTATTGCTTTATTCATTGCATCCAGATCATGTGTTGGTTATTAAACATTGATTTTTATATTGTATTAAAATTCTTGATGCTTTTAGTGGTTTTTGATCTCTATGAAGTATTTTCTTCTGGGTGTAGTGCTCTGCATCATGTTCTATATTTTAACTTTAAAATGATAATTTGGTAATGCAGAGCCAATTTTGAGCTTTCTTTAAGTTCTAGTACAGAAAAATTAAGAAATACGCAATACAGAATGCTGCTTTTGTGGAAGGGTTGGTGTTTTTATTTTTTTAGGTTTTTTTTTTAAATTATTTATGGTCACAAGTAATGCAAGCATCAGGACACACATTGCTCACTGAAAAAAAATTCACATTTATTCTTCTGGCTTAAAAAAACAAAACAAACCCTAAATGTGAATTCTTCAGGTATTTTCTCCTTCCATGAGATTTTCATTGTCAGATGAGATACAGTATGAATTTTAAAACTGACACATCTTAGTACTTTATCCTGCTGCAGCCTTTCTTTCCTTTTCCTAGCAAATTGCCTACCCCTTTTTAGGTAATGGCGTACCGAAAAGTGAATGCTTTGTCATATATCCTTTGGTAGTGTATTCACAAAGGTGTAACTGAAAAGATATTGTGAAAACATGGACATGTAATACTTGCATAAGTTCTAGCTGACTGTGTAAATGCCTTATCTAACTTGAATAAAAAGAAGCTGGTGCAAGAGTGAACTGCGAGATGATTTTGTTTTAAGCTTTTTCTCTCTTGAATGCTCTCTAAGCCTAATTTCTGGATGTAGTTTATAACACTGTGCAGAAATAGTCAGTATTCTTTTCTAAATTTTCTTCCTATTTACTCTTTTAACTACTCTTTAGCATCAAGCTGAAGTTTTCCTGAAAATATTTAATTCATGCTTAAAGTCTTAAGACTGAGTGGCAAGTATACAGTCAGAGTATTTCTGGTACCCTCTCTGTGTCTACCCTGACAGTTTTCAGCCATAGTTTTTCTTGCACTTGACTTCTGTGCAATGTATAAAATAAAGGGATATGTTTTCATTTGTGTGCTGAAGCGGTAAGATTGTCAGAGTAGTTTCTCTGTTCTTGTTACTGTGCTCTGGGCAGTATGCCTTCAGGACATGGACAGATGATTGGCTTCCAAATGCTACAATTGCATTGCACAGGCTAAAGTAGGTTTCACCTAACCTTCAGGCTTACACCATTTTACAAAGCCACCTCAGTGAGAATGTTTCTCTGTTTAAGAAGTGGAGAGATTAAATACAACTTGAATCTGCTTGAAAAATACTATAATACAGTTAAGTATTCTTGTAATAGTTGGTTCTATTGAAACTCAAGTGCAGATTTGCAGATAAAAATATAAGTTTCAAGTCCTTGAGTTCGGTTCCCTGGGAAGTAATAAAATAACATTTCCTTTGTTTGTTAAATTGTAATAGAACCACTACTACTACTGTAAATATTTCTACCCTATAATAATAATTTCTTTCTAAAAGTTTACATGCCTATTGCAATTTCCCTGTAGAGTATTTTTTATTGCACAAGTAAAGCTAAGTTTGATGTCATATCAGTAAACTTTGTCCAAAATTATGTCATGACTTGTATTATTTGTTCATTAGAGGTCTTGTTGAGGACCAAATATGATGAGAGAAGGGACACTTTATTTGCTTACATGTGCAATTTATATGTTACATCAGTTCAACAGCAAGTAGTAATTTGGCCACAAGATGTAAAGGAAGAAAGTGAGTTGTTAGCATATTTTTCTCTGTGTGTGCTCTGGATGTGTTAAAGAGCTTTTCTGTCAGATTACGCTCTCCCAATATAATCTACCTAAAATATTTTCCTCGCAGTCTATGAAATATTTTGATAAATCTTACTTTGTTGAAGAATGAAGTAACAACTAATACAAAGAATAACATGTGAAATGAATCATCCATTTGACATTTATTTGATTCTGTAGGGCACCTGTAATGAAAGACTTAGATTTCTAAGTCTAAAGAGGAAAGGTAAAAGACAGAAGATAAAAGATAAATCTCAATTTCTTTGTGTTTGCTACTCTCAGCTTGGTTAATATGAAAAGTTTTCATATAATTCTGGTTTTTATCTTAGCTTTTTGCTGATACTTTAGTCCATGTTTAAGCATAATATTATAGCGGGCAATGTTGTCTTTGTGATTGAATAAAAGGTGTTAAATTCAGTAACAATGTGTAGAGCTTCATTTTGATATCAGAAAAAATACGAAGTATTGCTGAGAAAAGTTTAAGATGAGACAGCATTTTAACAGGGGATTGTGGAAGGAGAACCCAGAGAAGGACAGCCTGTTCCATCTAGCCTCAATTGTGGAAAGGTGATGGAATGGCTCATCCTTGAAACCATTTCCAGGCACGTAAAGGACATCAGGACACCATATTGTCTGTCTAGACAGCAGTAAGGCTGTCGACACTGTCTCCTACACAGGGAGGGTCCCTCGGAGCATCAGGAAATATGTTTTACTGTCTAGGTTAACTGAACCCCAGCACAGATTACCCAGGGAAGTTGTGGAATCTCAGTTCTTGGAGATATTGTCTGGACATCATCCTGGGCAACCACCTCTAGGCTTGAGCAGAGAGGTTAGACCAGATGGCCTACAGTAGTCCCTTCCAAACTCAACAGTTCTCTGGTTCTGTGAATTGTGGGGCAGCATATCTTAAATTTGGTACTTGTTGGTCTGTATCTCTTCAGATCTTTCTCTAAATTTGGGAGATTGGCTGTTTCCTGTGGGTATAGAAACCTTCACTGTGTTTTCACGTTCTTCTTTCTAGCTTTCCTTTCATATTGCTGGATTACATGAAAAGATATGCCAGATATTAACGTACTTACAACTTTTCTTACTACAAAATGAGAAACTAGGGCACTGACTGCACTTCTGATACAAAAAGATTTGGCTTTTAGTTTAGCAGTGCCTGTATGTGTGAAGATATATTTTTAATCTCAATATTGCACGTTGCCCCTCTCATTCATGTGCCTGAGTTTTGTGATTCACTGCTAGCTTAATTCTTTAGGTACCTTGATGTCGTTTCTTGAAAGCTCTTTCCTGCGAGGTTCTTGTCATCCTCTTGTGACTCTGGATTTATACCATGACCGAACTCTTCAATCATCTCTCTACCTTCTTGGACTTATCTCATTCTGCGGCTTCAAAAATGACCTTTTGTAATAGCCTCTGTCGTTTTCAACATCAGAGCTTTTTCCATTTCTTTGCATTTAATTTGATCTTCCTTTTTGCATGACCATTTAAAATTTTATACGCTATCTTATGCTCACCTCGCCTTAGGAAGTCCTCAGCTTTCATGTTGGCCATGTTCCTTTTGAGCTCTGTGCCCCTGTCTTCGTTGAGCTCCTTTTATAGTTCAGTCTGTATAACTTATGTACTTTTCTCTCACTCGTTTGTCTGGCTTCTGCACTGATGCTATGGTAACTTGTGGGGGGTTTTTTGTTTGTTTGTTTGTGTTGTTGTTGTTGTTCTCTTTTTTGTTGACTAGCTACTCCTATTGTCTAGCTGGAAACGTTTGCTTTTGTCTGTTAAATGAAGTTTTGATGTCTGATATCAGAAGAGATGGGCTCTAGAACAAACTTTAAATAACCTGTATTTTCCTCTGTCACCTTGTTTCATGGTTAAACTGTCAAAGTTGTAATAGGGTGGCTAGTGTATTGTGTTGCTGACATGATTAGTGGAGACAAAAGTTGAGGTATAAACTTATTTCTTCCAAGTCCTTGTTTCAGGGGTTGTGGTTTTTTGTGTTTGTTTGTTTTTTCCCTTGGAGAGTAGGTTGCAAAATATCATAGTACTCAATCTGTAGAAAATTTTTTGATTTAATGCAGTGTTGAGTTTGTGTTCTTACCCATTACTTTTTAACAGCATATTGTGAGAATGTTTAGGAGAAATGCTAGAGACTGTGATATCTATATAAGATTTGCTATAAATAAGCACTAGCAGTGTCTTGGAAAAAGGTGGTGTTTTCAGAAGCAGCATTGTAAGACTACATATCCATAAAAAAATAATCAAAGTGATTACTTTTGGAACTCTTGATTGTGTCCTTGAAGTCACAGAACTTGCTTGCTGATGTTTTAGTTACTGTTGGTATAGTTATGAAAATATTTATTAATTTCAAGTACATGATTCCAGTTCTCAATCCCCCAATTATTTATATCGAAGTTGTGTAACTCCTTGTCACCCACATGATGGGTCAGTTGTTTGCTCTGTGCACTGGAGGAATACTGAAGTTTGTAGCCTATAACTGAAATATGAAATAGTTTTGGTGTTCTATGGATGCTGTAACTTGTATATTGATGAAGATCTCTTCATAACTTCGTGAAACTGTTGATTCTCGTGGTTTCAGAAATATCTTGCAAACTGAAATGGAGATTGCCTTGGTAGCTTCAGTTATATAAAGTGATCCGCATATGCAGGGCTGTTTGCTCTCTACTGCCTTGCCAAGGACAAGTGAAAAAGACATTAAGCAACTGTGACTTTTCACAGCTACCTGTTGTCACATCTCCAGTAAAGAACAGAAAAACTACTTTTCCCTGGAGAGCAAAAGGAAATTTAAAGACACTTTTGTTCAGATTATGTTTTGTTTAGTTGGAAACTGAAGGGACAGATAGTGTAATAGAGACTGATCTTTTCTCCCCTTCATCTCTTTCCTTTTTCCATCCTGTTCACTGTTGGCAAACATGGAAAGGTTTCCTTTTGCCAGTGAATATGAACCTTTTTGGAACTGGAGGTGTAGAAGCCCTTTCCTGGCCTGGCAACATAGGGATAGAGGCTAAATTGATAGAAGAAATATAACAAAATGGCATGGTAGACAACATCTAATTGTGAATTTTCATGCTCTCCCAAAATTTTGGGCTTAGGCTAAATGCTGGGATTCATAGAAATATTTTACCCTGAAGAGTATGGGAAAGGATGTCTACCTGAGGCTTCTTGCATTTTTGGTCACTTGTCCATAACTATCAAGTTCCCATTTTTCCTTTCTAAAATAAGCTACTACGCTTTATTAATAAAGAATATGAAAGACAGAAAATGGAAAAATTATGCATAAATCAGACAATTATGAGCTGTTTAGCATTTTCCCCCCCTTCTCCTTGGTTATGGCACTCCTTAGTGGCTACTGGGATTGATTTTTAATGTCAAGGTGACTTATAGCGTGTAATGATTTAGGGGGTGTTTAGTCCACTTCCTCTTCAGGAAAAATTATAATTATAGGGCTAGTAAGTTTAGTTGACTGTTATAACAGCACTAACAAAGCCTACAATGAAAATAAAATAGTTAATTTATGAATAATCAACTGTATTTTCTATTAAGCCATTGGTGCTAGTGGATGAGACTTGGAGTTCCATGTTCAAGTTACTGAGCTAAGAAGTGATTGAAACTTAGGGAGAAAAAGCTAGAAAAAATTTAAAAGTGTTTGTAGGTGATTGAGCTTACTTGACTTTTATTGCTATTCTTGTAATCAGTTGTTTTTTGTATAATGAATTCTAGTACTACAAAATAAGATACCATAGCAAAGAAGATAAATAGTATTTAGTACAACTTCTCTCTGTAGTGAAGAAGAATCTGTAATTTTCCTGAAGTGCAGTTCTTTTCATGGTCATTTTTTGAACATTAAATAGTGCCTCTGACCTTCTGCCTTTTTAGGTGCCATAAGCTGTTTCAGTGTTACGTTTCAGTAGGTAGTACTTAACACAAGCCTTTTAACATGTCATTAAAATTTATTCTCAAACTCCATTAACAGCAATTCATAGTATATTCTTAATAGGTGTCTGAATGCTCTGCAGTCAAGATATTTTTAAAAGCTTACAATAGCAATAACATGGTGCCTTTAGAAGATGAAAACATCCTGTGCTTCAGGGTGTGCTGTAATCCAAATAGGTAAACTAATGTGATAAGTGGGCAATTTTTTAAAAGCAGAGCTTGTTCCTGGATATATATGACTGAAAAGAGACCTGCTATAGCACCTTTATATTCTTCAACCTTTGAATTCACCAATCAATGTGAAAAAAAATAAAATCACAGAAATCACAGGATTTTTACCTGGCATCCCAAATAAACATAATTTTGTACTGGGTTCTTACCGTGGAGCTATCTACTTTGATAGATTTAGTCCTAGTCATTATGCTTTACAGCAGGTGGTGGAGAAAAATAAAAGCGTGCTCTTGAATAAAAGGAGCAGATTGTTCTAACCAGTCATTTCAGCTGAATGAGAAATGAGTATTTCATCACTGATGGACAAATTTATATTCTATGGTGGGACAGAGATCTACCTGCAGCCCCTGGAGGACCTCACACCAAAGAAGGAATATGCCCAAAAGAGGCTGGGGAAACCCTGGCAGGACTTTTTGACCCATGGAGATCGGAGCCAGGTTTACTGGCAGGACTTGTGACCCTGCCAGGGACCCACACTGCAGCAGTTTGTGAAAAACTGCAGTCCATGGGAAGGACTCATACTGTAGAAGTTGGTGGAGGACTGGCTTCCAGGAGGGACCCCGTGGTGGAGAAGGGGAAGGGTTTGAGGAGTCCTGAGGAGGAAGGAAAGGAAGAGAAAACATGTCACGAACTGATCACAACACCCATTCCCCATCTCCCTGTGCCGCTGAGGGCAAGGAGGTAGAGGAGATCAGGAGTGAAGTTAAACTGGGGAAAAAGTAAAGAGTGGGGAAAGGTTTTTTAAAGATTTGATATTATTTCTCATTACCATATTCTGATTCGATTGGTAATAAATTAGGTCAAGTTTGGTTTGCCTATGATGATAATTGGTATGTGATCTTTCCCTGTCTTTATCTCGACCCACAGGTCTGTCTTAGTATTTTTCTCTCCTCTCAGGAGGGGAGTGATAGAGCAGCTTTGGTGGACACATGGTTTCCAGCCAGGGTCAAGCCCCACAAATAGATGATGTGTAAACCTTGACTATATGGTCTGTATTAAATTTGGTTTAATTTTGGGGATTTTAAGATTAATTTTAAGATTAAATTTAGATTAATCTTGATGACCTTGTTATTTAGTGGAGCTTTAATTTATTTTCAGAGAGTTCAGTATGGGATATTAATCTTTCTTTTTATAATGAACATTTAAGATTCATTATCTTTTATAAATGAAAATGGACGTGTAGGCAGGAAATTTTTTGAGGCTAATATGATTTATCACTTTACCTTTTAGAAGGATGTTGAAGAGGATTTTGTGAGTTCTAGGTCTGTTTAAGCTGAAGTTGATAACATAGTGAAGTTTATGGGAAAAGATAATGGATGCAGTGAATTGTTAATTTGCTTGGCATCTGTGGAATGTAAATGTTTCCCAAATACTTTGTCAGCAACTGAACAAAGCTGATTGACCCAAAATACAATTAGCAATTTGACACTGAAAATTCTTTTCGTCTTCCTAGCTTACCATTCTAGCTGTTGATGGGGTGTTTGTTTCAGGTGGGCTACCTGATTTCTTTTTGTTTGCCTTCCATTGTTGAGGGTGACTTGATGGGTACTGCAGGTGTGGCAAGTCATGGGTCTGGTTTTTGCTGCCCCATCCAGCTCTTGTGGGCTATGTTCTGATGGCACTGTTGCTTGAAGGGAGGAGATACTGCTGGCTGCCTTGCATCCCAGTCCCTAGGCTCACATCAGGCTGTTGGGGTCGGGCCAGTCTCGTGTATTGCTGCTGCTGCCACCGTTTTCAGAAGCATGATATTAGAAATCTAAGTTAAGTGTGCATTTAGGTACTGCAAGGTCAAGAACATTTGAATGTCAGCACTGAGTGCTTCCAGCCAGGGGATTGAGCAGAGGTGCCACAAATCACTGTGGTATGATGTGTAGGTAGGTAGGTATGCACAAATTTCAGTGGCAGGGTAGTATTGAGAATAAATTTCAGGTTATACATCAGCTGTAGCTAAAGGAATCTGATGGTGATATGTAGCGGGATAGTGGCTGGTAGTGAAGTACCTTTTTATTGTGTTTTGAGGGGAGTTACAAATGGCTTAGTAGGAGATTAGTAGGAGCTTGGTCAGAATGTTACGCAACAAATATGAATGGGTATTTGAGTTCAGCTGCTGAACTTCATTGGGAGGTAGTAAACGTTCATCAAGCTGATCCACTTTCTCCCCTGAACAGTGCTGATACATTATTGTGAAGAGTGGCCTGAGTAGCTGAATTAAGGTGCTAACAAGTCCAGACCTATGGTGTACTTTTGTCAGATGTGATTTTTTGTTTGAGTGGTTCAAGTTTGATTTAAAATGTATACAGTTTTGAACAAATGACTGGGAACAAAATGCATCACTATGGGTTCCACTCACCTGCCATCTCTTCTCCTTGTATTTTCCACATGCTACACTAGGTTTATCTCTTAGTGCCTGAAGTTACCAAAATAGCACTCAGGCAATTGACTGTTAAAACAGGGAAAGGGATGTCCGAATTTGCTCATGTTTTAAATCACAAGAAGTAATCTAGAGGGGGTTTAAAATGCTTGGTCTGACTTGTGTTATACTGAATAAATCTCTGGCATTGGCTGTTAACTTACTTGCCTTGAAATGTCTTGGTATGTTAGTAAGAGGAGGTGGTGTGCTTTGTGAGAGGAAGCCATTGGTTTAAGCAGTTGTTACAGGGTGGATTTTGTGGTGGGTTGATAATCTGTACTGATAAACTTTGCTCATGTGCATATGATAAATGCATACTTTGCTTGTTCTGTGGATGCAGCCATGATGTGCACTCAAGGGGTTTTGCATTGCTTGCTGTGTATTAACAGGCGCGTTGTTATTGCTAATCAGAACCCTGATAACTAAAATTAATAGTGGGTACAAAGACAAGCAATTAAGGACATTCATCTTCCAGATGAATATAAAAGATTCATTGGTAGTTTAAATTTATATACTAAGGGCACTTAAACCATTAAGAAGGGTAATGGGTGCCCTGCAGGCATGTGCTTCAAAGCCGTATGTCATTTTGGTGCTGGGACAGCAGACTGATAACTTCCCTTTAAGGGAAACTGCTCTTCATTTATCAATTAAACATTGAAGGAAAAGTACATTTTTTCTGCTGTAGAGTGATCATAGAAGTGTATTGTAAGTTATATCAAAAGCCAAGATTTATGTTCTAAGACTTTTTGGCTTTATCATAATAGATGTTAATTAGAAAAGTCTCTCAGTGGTAGCAGAGGTCACTGGAGTTGAAACTTTGAAGAGTATAAATGTTTCGTTGAAGCACAAAAATTTCTATTCTTGTTCCTTGCAGTTTTTGATAGTGACAGTGATGTAGTAACCAACTTAGTACAGGCTATGAAATGTTGGGGCTTTTTCTGTTGTTGCTGTTGATGCTGTGCTTATGTTGTCACAAAGTGATGTTTGAGCAAGTTTTGTTAACTCGGAGGTGAATATGAGATTTTAAGGTTTTGCTTTAGCACAGATTTTGCAACAGTATAGAATTTTCGTTCTGTCCTGGTGTTGTGCTTGCCAGCAGAAACAGTGGCTAACAAGTAGTTCTGGGAGTGCTCGGGAATTTATCTGGCTGTGGTTTTTGGTGATGTAGGATGAGCTAAAACTTGGTTTTGTCATTCATTCAAAATGACAAAAACTTATGCAGATTTGTGGGAACTATTTGAGTTGTCCCTAACTGAGGATGAAACAATCTCAGTGTGGGACACAGTGTAGATTTTCTTATGAAATTTAGTAAATTTCCCTTCCGTAAATATGAACACAGTGCAAACTCTCTGCCTGTTATATTTGAATATTCTGTTTTGAGTAGGTTAAAAATATTTTTATTCTCAATTTGGTGGCATACATGCCCATTCCTCCTTTCCTTTTTCTGTGGCCTTTCTGAATTCCAGACCATGCATGTCTTGTATAGAGGGCAGAAATAAGCATAGGCTGTAATTCCTAATTGCCTCCAATCTCCCCTTTCCCAGCTTCAGTCTACTCACCTCCAGAGTGGTGTGAGCTGGTGAGAGCCTGGTAGGCATATGAGGTTGTTGACGGCTGGTGCTGTGGTGGTGACTCAACTTATGGGGACGGTAGAATTTATTGTGGGTTTTGTTTGTTCTTGGGACTCTAAATACTTGCCCCCTCTTTTGTATTTAAAAACTTAGACAACAAAGTCAACACAAATACCCCTGTTATTCTATAAGTGTCTTAACAAAACGAATTTTTGTTGTGATGAGAGTTGTTATTTGGTTTATATGCCTGAACTACGGAGGACAGGGAGAAGAAGATGCAAGAAATATCTCCCCTGATTTCCATGAATTCTTTATGTCTAATTCTTGAGTTCTTATATAGCTTCTTTTCTGGGTTAAAAAATGCTGTCTAAATAACGATGAATGCACAGTGTTTTCTCTTTCACTCTCTCTTGCTATTGCCTTTTGTTTTTGAGCAGGAGGAGCAAACTCGAGGGCTATGTGCCATGCATATAGAGATAACAGCTGCTGCAGAATTGTATGCATGACATCTGTATTTTCTCAGCTTTATGCTCTGCTTTTTTCTTTGACCAGGCTCTTTTGATTCCTTTGTCTCTTCCTTCTCAAATCTTGATCTATTTCTGTGATTGCCATGCTTTCTTCTCTCTTTTCCCCAGCATACTTAATGGCCTTGAGTTAAGAATACAATAAAAACTTAATGAATGAGACAGGGGAGACATTACTGTGTTACATGGGAATTTTTCCCCCCCTTCATTTACATTCTTCTTTCTTCCTGTCACTTCTTCTCACAGCTTTTGTTGTAAGGTTTTCATATCCATTATTTGTGTGACCCTAAAAAAATGCCTTGTTCTGTTATGCTAGACTGATTTAGTAAAGCAAGATTATTCAATTCACTCTGCAGCAATTATTAAATTTCTAAGTAATTTTGATTATTTTGTCTGACTGTTTTGGGCACAGTATTTATCTTTGTTGCTATTTGGACTGCTTATGCTTACAGTGCATCAAAGTTTTTGATTTTCATCTTTAATTTTTGAGGCTGGTCCATTATTTTCAGTTTCCCTTGTGGCTTTCTGTTACTTGGACACTGGAATAGGTTTCACTTGGATTGGTGACTTCAGCCTATGATCTGCCCTGGCAGAAGGTGCTCTTGAGGGAAACTGGTTGCATGAAGTAGTGATGTTTCTACAGAAAAGAGTGGAACGCTGTTGGATGAGCTGCTTGCAGTTTTCAGCTTTGCACAGGCAAGCCTGTGAACTGTGTTACAGGTTGTGTGGGCAGCATAGATGTGTTGGGCCCGGGAGGAACACCTCTGCTTGACTCTTGGAAGATCTCTGCTTCTAAATAAACTAATGACAAATTTCTTCTCTAGGGGGATGCACATTCGATGATGGTCCTGGGCCCTGCGACTACCACCAAGACTTGTACGATGATTTTGACTGGGTACATGTCAGTGCTCAAGAGCCTCACTATTTGCCGCCTGAGATGCCTCAAGGTGAGAAACTCCACACATACTGAAGGGATAAGTTTAGTAGGAAACTGGGAGCCTCACTGAATACGGCCTGAAGGCCATGCTCTGTGATCTCCACTTGAACCCTTATAATGGAGGTAATAAAAAGAAACAAAGGTAATAAATGTAACAATCTTGGTAATTGAGAAGCCTTGGTAGATCAAATCCCCCTTTAAAGTTTGGGGGGCATAGGGAAGGGAGAAAGGAACCATTCCCAGTCTCTATTCTTTGTGGAATTACTGTTGACTCAGTCAAACTCTGCTTTTTATATGACAGCTAATGTATTGATTTAATTATTCAGGTAGGCATTAGAAAAAATGGTGAAAAAAGGGATACATGCAAAACACCCCATACACTGATTCCTTTCTTCCCTTCCCCCCCAACCTCTTATCATCTGAAGGTAATCAGAAAAGCTTTGATTTATGGAAATATTGCTGTTGTTAATTACTATTTAGGACAGGTAATGAATAACTGAAGAGGTACAGCCTACATGACCTTGCCTGCTCACCTTTGATGAACAGCTTAATCGGCGCTTCCCAGACAGCATGATATGCTGAGAGAATGAAAGCATTTGAAATTCAGCTACATTTTCCAATTAATAATACATTAAGTAATTAATCATGCAGAGGAGGAAAAAAGGTCATGGCTATTTTATTTGTATCTAAAAGGTTTTGTGAAGTGAGGTACGTGTGGAGAAGAATTGGGAAATGTTATCACACAGAAGTAACCTCACCTCTGCACCATTCCTTCCCCTGTTTTTTTATATATTGTTGTTCATTATTAATGGTAGTTGATCTATGTAATTTTACTTAACTGCTGACTAGCTGGGTTCCCCTGCTTTGGAGTCACTGATACGAGCAGCTGTTATCATGTCTGATTTCTTGCAAAATAGGTGAACTGAGCAAGATCCACACTTTATTTAATGGACTTCTTGGTACTTCAGGTTTGCATAAGGAAGAATAAAGCCAGAAGTCTCAGCATTCATGATGGTCTTATATTAAAAAAATCAAAACTATATCTTCCTTAGAAAGGCCAAAATTAGTTACTTTTCAGTTTGCATTTTTTCCAAGTCTACATAGTTTGTTATAAAGGTTAGAGGTATCTTAAATGTGATGGAAGCACCATTTTGTAAAAAAAATTTGGTGTTCTCAGACGTTAGGTACACCTTGTATAGGAAGAAAAACAATTTGAGAAATTGTTTTTGAATTAATCTAAATGACAAGATAGCTTCTTCTTGATTATTCTGTATAACATACCTGTCATCCTTAGGCAGTTTTCAGAGTTAAACGACACAGTGCTCTCTGCCATGTGATTTCTGTTCAGTTCTGCTATAGGCTCTTTTCTCTGAGGTTAGCATGTGGACTCTTTTGGAGGAAGTTCTTTTTTGGCATCTGTATGAGAAATGGTGGCTGCTCAATAAAATTGAGCAGAATAAAGGAAGTCCAAAACAGATGCAGAAGAAGCTCTGATTATTATTTTTTTATTTACCCTGGTTAGAATGCTAGGCTTCTTGTACAACTGTTTATAAGTTTGATGTTTGAAGTTTTGACCAGTCTGATCTGGTAAGCTGCCCTTAAGAAGTTCACAGTCCCCAGATTCTGAAGATCTATGCCACATCTAAATATTTAAGTTCATTTGTGTTTGAAATAGCATGGCTTTAAATTAAGTCTTAAAAGGTAACACGGTTCTAAAATGAGTGCTGAATTCCTCCAGTGGATCTGCAGGAAATGGAACAGCAAGAGGTTCAGGCAAAAACAGAAGGGAAGTGACATTGCTGACCCTTCCTGATTACCATTGAAACTAGGTTCACAAGTGCTCATAAAGAAGTTATCCAAGTAGAATAAGATGTGGAATGAAGGTATAGGTAAAATTATAGGCATAGTATTATAGGTATAGGTAAAATTAAGTACTTCTGTTTTCACTTTGAAAAATGCCATGTTTTATAACCTCTAGAAGCCAGGGGATCTCAGAGGGACCACTTTTGCAGTCAGTGAATGAGAGCAGAGAAGGGAAGGGGTACCCTGAAAAACTAAAGAGCAAAGGAATTGAAGTCCAAGGGTAGGGACTGTTTTCTTTGCATCTCTTCCTCTCAGGCTCTATAATTCTTCAGCTAAGCACAAAGCTCCTTAATGCATGTGCTGGTATCCTCTACGTGGACACCATTTGTAGTGTTTAGAGCCCTTGTCTTTTATATCTCTTTGGAATACAATGCAATGAGGGCTTCTGGTATAGATTTGTCTCAGGAGGAGTACTGTTTTACCACTGTGATAAAAACATCATACCAGTACAGTGACTATGCAGCTTTCAGGGCTCTAACTTTACCGGATTCACACAGAACCACTGTAGTTATAGAGGATTATACTCAGTTTTCAAATGGCAATTTTTAGTCTTCAATACATTCATAAAGTCTTATTAAAAACAAAACCCAAACAACAAAAGACCTCAGAGTAAAAAGAGTGCGAGAGAAAAGGATAAATAAAAAAATAGGAAAAGGGGAAAAAATTAAAATTGCTAATGTTTTAGCAAGTGCTAAATTGACAAGTGCTAATGTTTTACTTTTGATTCAAAGGGAAATAGTGGTTTAAATCAATGTTGTGATTTGGAGAGAGATGATAAATCATCGGAAATTTCAGACCTAATAACATGTGTTTTGGAGTGCTATGAAAATATGAAAACTTGTCCTAATGGAAAACATTTTGCAGGTATAGCAATAGTAATGCTATTGGTAAAGCAAGTATAATTACCTCTGAGTAATTAATGCAACTTCAGATTTTTTTCAGGCTGACCTACATGGTATTTCTCAAAGTGTGAGCAGAGGCAAAAGCCACTTATCTTCTGTTATGGGGAAAAATAAATGCAGTACATAATGATTAATTTTGGAATAAAATGAACACTTAGAGCAGGTGCTTGTGTACAGCTTTAAATACCAACTTGTAAATTGTCTGAACCGCAGCTTACGTGATAAAACCTTTGGATTACTTATTAAGACCTGATGTCCAACATTAGCTTTCTAAGAGTATATAAAAGCAACTCTGCTAGATCAAGCTAAAGGTCTGCTGCTTTTGAGTGTAGCCATTAGCAGTTGCCTAGGGAAGAGTGCAGAGGTAGGACAAATGAGTGCTGATCGTGCCCTGACTGCTCTCCTACTTTCCAGCTGTTTGGCATTTAGGAATGTTTAAACTAGAAACAGTCTTTATTAGTGATGTTCTCAATAAATCCATGGTTTTGCCCTGTCAGCTTTGTCTTGCTGTATGTGGGCTCCTTGAAGCCTTCTCATATCTGCTGTGTCCTAAAACAGAGTGCCAGGGTTTTTTATGAAACATGGAGAGATGCAGCTCTTCTTACTTGTTATGAACTTGGACATGACTTCTGTTTGATATATGTTGGCCTCTTGGAAGGAAGTGGGCAAAGCTGAGTACTAACTGTCATTTTCAACTCATTCAGTTTTTTTTAAAAACCTTTTGAATAAAGTACACACCCTTCTCCAGACGTCATTCTACGTCTAATGATCCAAGACTATTGAGTTGTTCCATACGTGAAACTGGTTCCACAACTGTGGATTTTCATGTTGTGTGAGGCAAGGTTGGTAACCAAATGTTGTGTTTTTCTAGATATGGTGACAAAAATGAAGTCCAAGTATTTGCCTGGTGGTCTTTGTACCTCTTAAGAAAAACATCTAGATATTGAAGTAAACCCTTAGAATATGTATTATGTTGTCATGTATATGATTTTTAAACATTATACTGTGCAAGATAGAAATTAGAGAATGCTATTAAGATTAAATTCAATTTGTTTATGGATATTTTCCAGTTATTTTAGGATATTATTCATTGTGTGCGGATAACTTAGTTTTGCAGAAGACAAAGTAAATAATAGTGCTTTCTTATACTCCTGGGGATGTGCAAAGAGGGATTTTATACCTATTGATAATACGTTTACTGATGGTTTTATCCATAGACAGAGAAGATAGTTTTATTTAGCCTGTTTGGTTTGCCTGTTAAAAGCAACATTATTCTGAGGCTGTGCAAGGTCAGGGCATGAGAGCCTGTAATGGGTTGTGTGATGGGGAGCCACTTAATGAAGGACTTTTTTAATGTAAGCGCTATTACCCTCCTGGTTACAAATGCATTTTGAAGAATGTCTAAATTATAGTGGACAATACTGACGTGCTGAGATGGACATCTTGTTTCTGATCTCTCAGATGGATAATGTGCCTGGGTTGGATGTGTGCTAATTATTTTTAATTGGTTTTCTAGAAATCTGAGAAAACTAAAGTAACAGCAGTGGGGAAAGTTCTTAGTTGCACTTGTCATCTAGCATGACTAAAGAGGAACAGTTTAAATCTTGAAAGATGTTGCTTAGTATTATAGTGTTTTGCAAATGCAAACTTTATTTGAAGAGTATTGCAGAAATAGTTTTTTTACTTTGCAGAAATTATATGATTTTACATGCTGCCCCATTAAAGAATAAAACTAAACTCACTGCTCTGAGAAAAAAAAGAAAAAAGAAATGGAACAGTCCTGAAAAGTAAAACATTATATATTCTGGTTTAGGTTGATGTTTTGGGGTCCCTGGTAGAAGACTGCAGTTATTTCAGAATGGAGAACATATATGGTGACAGGTACTGGAGATGGGAGGAAGTGTGTTGACAAGTAAACTTAGGCTGCACCTCATGATAATTTCTTTTTTATGGTATTTTAGGTAGAATGTCTGACTGCTCATTACCACATCCTGTCATTCCCAGAGGCATTCTCATGTTTCTGCCTTCTCCCAGTTGCTCTGATGTGGATGTGGTTGTGAACTCATGTAGATTGAAAATAATAACTCGAGGGGAAAAAAGAAAGTATGCAGCATGGGTCAGTTTGTTAGCCCAATTAGTTCACTGTGCAGCTGTAAAAAGATTTTTGCTCTTGCAGCTGATGAGGATCTTGGGAGCTGGTGACATGGGTGGGTACAGGAGCTATGTAAACCGCTGGGGCACCTGAAAGAAATATGAAAATTATACCCTTAGATTTACATGCAACTTTTATGTTTCTGTACAAATAGTGTTGAGTATTTGTTGTGATCTGAAAGGTCAGTTGTGCTCTGTTTAAGTTCTGCCTTGTACAGAAAGAAAATAACTTTTTTGTCACCTGTGTGACCCAAAATGAATTTCAGCACAGCCAAGTGTAAGTATTTATGAAATGTATAAATGATAGAGGGGAGCCAGAAGGTCATGAAATTTGTGTTTTAATATAGATTTCATATGAATGTAACTCAGAAAGGAAAGTTGTAACGTAAAGGTCATATAGATGAGACTTTTGGCCTTTTACTCCACTTAAACCGGAATTTTTCTCCTGTAAAAATGAATCCACCAACCCATGAATAAATTTAATTACGTGGATGTGTATGGGTACAGTTAGACAAAAGCTAACTGGGAAGCAGCGTCTGGTGAAAAAAGTATGTTTCTTGAGGGATGGTAAAGATTGAGAGATCAGTAACAGGAGACCCCTCACCATGTCCTGCATTACTGAGCTCTTCTGCAGTGATGCTGCTCCACATGTGATGCATCAGCTTGCTGTGTTGTGCTACAAAGGTTAAAGTTTAAGCAGAGTGCTTTCTGGGTCTCTTTATTTTAATAGACAGGCAAACAAAGTTTACCAGTCCCACAGAGCAGTTGAAAATTGTTTTCTCAAGATTTTACTGCTCTATGACTTGTATTGTTGGTGTAAAGATCAGAGAAACTGTGTGCAAGGGAATTTGTTGACTAGTCCATAGATCAGCAAATGCAATTCAGGGAGGTAGTTGTTTTAAAATTTGATCATTGGAAAATTATCTGGTCATTACATTATGAAATAAATTGCACAATTTAGGGTCCCTGTTTGGGGCTGCTAAAAAATTCTAGTTGTCTCGCTTCCTTTTACATTTTTTGATGTTTTTTTTTAAGGTGACTGAGAGAATATTTTTTCCTTATACTCTAAAGTCTTAGTACACTCCTTCACTCCAAAAGTTGTCTGATATTTATTTCTTGTTTAACTTGTCAGCACACTGCAGAGCTGAATTTATTTGAAGTACTTCCTTGATCAGAAAAACATATATTACTGCTGTTCCTGTTCAGTAAGCCTTGTGGTTGTTTTTTTGTCTGTATTATTTGCTAGTAGCATCTTTAACAAAAAGATGCCTACCTTGCTAGTCCAGTGCAATTAATGGTTACCCAAAGAACATGTGTAAACATCCTGATCCTATTTGACTCATTGAGTACAGTGCACTATCAATCTATTGACTAATTCCAAGGATTCCCTGTTGTTCTCAAGGACACTTCACTTGGTATAAAGTGGAGAGAGCAGAGGCATAGGGAAGGCTTTGTAGATACTGCACAGTGTATCAGTGCTTTTGTACATTTAGATAAGCCATTTGTTGATCAAGGAATTTAGGTATGGGGGTTAGTAAAAGTAAAGTTTTTGTAGTAATAGAAATGACTTTCACATATGAGTAACATATATGTGTTGGTTTTTCATGCATTTACACAGATGGATTTATTCTTTTTCATTTGGGTGATAAAAGATTTCCTGCTGATTTACACAAAATTACTTCACCTTCAAGCCCAACTGCTATACCTGCTTATCTAGAGTGATATTTGGTTGGTTTTGCTTTTTCTTTTTCTAAGTTATAACAATATTTTGTTCAGCCTGACCTCTTCCATCCAGCAGAAGCTGTATAAAATTCTGCCTTCTGAGAAACTGTTCCTTTTTTTCTTTGTTTCTTCTTTTTTTTTTTTTTCCTAGTTCAGTATTTGAAGTAAATTAGTATATTATTCTGAATCTGGACTGCTAAATTAAAGCGAGGTGAGAAATCTGTTTGCTATAGATAGAGTTACAAAGTAGTAGGTTAAACTTGGACAAATACACCTTTGCCATCCTGGTACAATCAGAGCATCCATAATAGTATTCTTGCTTGTGACGCAGCCTCCTGTTGAGTGGTGCAGGTTTCTGGCTTCTGATATCCGTATCTCAAGATGTTCAAATGGTATTGGTCAGCATTGTCAGCAAGGAGAAATGGCCAGTTCTGGTCAACTCTTGCCACTCTTCTTCAGGAGCCCGGGCTGTAAGTGGAAGTGCTTCATTGCTTATATGAAGTAAGCTGCTGCTTCAGCAACTGTGTCAATAAGTGGCATTACCTGGAGCTACTATTTTTATAGCATTGTGAAGGGTGGACAAAAAGCAAAATGGTGCTGTGGTGGCCTTTCAGAATTGAAGGGAACACAGGGTTTGACTAGTACCTTGGTAGCCTAGGAGGTGTTCCAGATTATTTGAGGCATTCAGTGTGTGCAAGGCTAGAAGCTCAAAGCATAGCGAGGAGTAGTACTTGTTCGGTTTCAGCTTACCTGCATGGAGAAGAGCAAGCCAGCCCTGCTTTTGAGTGTATCTGCCTGTTCTGCCATTGTCCTAGCATAATTTTCTCTCTCAGCCTGCTTGTGTGTGTGTATATATATTGATTTTTTTTCTCCTGAAGGTAGCAGTAGTTTGCCTTTCCTTCAAATTTTCTGGGCTTTTTTGGAGTGTAGTGGAGGGTCAGACACAAGTTAAAGTACTGCTGCTTCTCATGTGGCTTCATTTGGCTCAGAGCATGGACACAATTCATGCACTCCAGCCCACAGAGCAAGGCATAGAGTCAGCACATCTGGTGACTTTGAACCCTCTGTTTGGCACCCTTTGGCTGGACCTTTCATAGAAAAGATAAAAACCAGATAACTAGTGTATATGAACTTACTTTATGTATACATGGCAACTTCAGTTTGCTGTAGATGTAGGTGGCCTCCTTCCCTGTCCACATATGCTCCTATTCTTTAGCTCTCACATTTCTGTAAGTTGCCCTGACTAGAAAACTTATTGCTCTGCTTTCCACTCCCACTCACCCATGTGCAATTTTTAACACTCCAATGCATGCCAGATTCAAGCAATAATATAACTACAGCTTGTCATGTAAGAGATGTAGAAGGTTAGAAGTAAAATAACTTTACTGTTTGGGAGAGATAAATAAAACAGCACCCAGGAACTATTTGGGGAAGAGAGTGAAGGAAAAACATCATGGTGTATGAAAAAAGTCGATGTTCAGACAAGATGACAAAAAGCCCTGTAACAGAATGAGTAATGTACAGTTGTTGCCAATGCAGATTATTATTTCTGAAGCAGTAAACTTAGGAAAAAAATGCTTTGTATTTCTGTGAGTAAAGTGCTGTGGCAACCCTTTGTGAATGGGTACCTCATGATCTGAGAGATAAACTCCCCTTCCCTGTGCTAACTTCTGACTTTTGTCACATAAGAGAGGAAACCTCTTAGTGGAAGTGAAGCTGTGAGATACTTTGAATACACTGCAGAGTAAGGGTGTTTCCAGTCCCACTTTTAGTACAGGACCTGTACTGCAACTGTAGACTGGTATCTGAATTACCTATGAATTAATAACCTGAGCAATGACAACCCCAATAACAGAAGAAGCAATGCCTATAAAAATAAACAAAAAAACCTTTAAGTAAGATGTCATGAAATTCAGTAAGCCACATAATAGCAAAAATACCCAAAGGGAAGTGATGCTTTCTTCCAAGTTTTTCATGTACAGTGCCTGAAATTTTCCTGTCTGCTTAAATATTGATTTCTGAGCTCCAATCCGTTTGCTGCTCAGCGTGTAATTTATGTTCCTTTGTTGTGCTTTTGCAGCAGATCTGTGCTGATGCAGCAGTCATTGATGTTTGTTAATAGTGGCTACAGCTGCAGTAATAATAAAACTATTATTTTATAGAACAGATTTTAGTCAACTGAGAAGATTCCAAATTTTTCTTAGGTTGTCGTGAGCCAGTGAAACAATTATATTAAGAAAACAGTAAAATATTTAGTTTGGGCATTTCTATCATTACTTGTAAGAATACTTGTTTAAATTGTTGTTACTGATCTAGTTAGTAAGGCTTGTTTCATCTCTCTTTTTATTTTTTTATCTTCTTTCTTCCCTGCCACTGTGTCACCACCTTGTTCCCTGTTCCACCTTTCTACACAGAAATACTTTGATAAGGCAAATCTGTCCTATTGATGGTTACCAAAGCCTCATTTTCAAGCATGTACGCTGTGAAGAGGCAATTGCTTAGGTGTTGCTTATTAGAGAAGGAGCGGGTTTGTGTCATATACAGGAGCAGATTCAGCTGTGTTGCTTTGCTTTGCCTTGTATGAGATATTTGTGTTTGCTTCTGAATCTTGCTTAATCATTGGCATTGGTAATGTTGCTGCCATAGACACAGCGACATTCAAAACTGGTGGGTTTTTTTTCCCATCCCATCTTTGCCTGGAATTGAAAGAGTGACCTCATTTAAGTATGTGTTAGGGTAGATTTTAGAATATTGTTCAATTATATCCATGAAGAACATGGTCTACTAGAAAAATAGTACTTTAAAAATGCAGTGCGTTATTTTATTCCAAAACATGTTGCTTCTGTCCAAAGGTGAGTGGAGTTTTATCTGATTTAAACTGTAGTTAAAATGAGCAAGCAAGGAAACTTGAATTAGATCATACATTTTTAATTTGTTTGGCATTTTACATAGCGTCTATCTTGGAGAAGAAAAGAACATATTCCCCCCTCCACTCCTGCCCCTTACACCTCCTCTTCAAGGATTGTCTTGTCTGCTTCAAGAGACCATTCACTGAAGCTGTCAGCCATGTCAGGGGCTCAGACAGCCTAGGCATCAAAAGTTCTGTGGTCCTCTGGTAAAGGCAATATCTCTGTTTTATAATACTTAGTAAGAAGTTGAGTTTTCCTGCAGGTGTTTGAAACCTCAGGCTCCTCATTTCCTGAGGAAGGTACAAGTTGGGAATATGTTGCACAAAGATCACTGAGTCCAACACTTGGCCCTGCAGGGAACCATCTGCAAGTCACACCATGTGCTGAGAGGATCATCCAAAGGCTTCTTGAACTCTGTCAGGCTTGGTGCTGTGATCACTTCCTTGGGGAACCTGTTCCAGTACCCAACCACATCTGGGAGATGGCCAGCACTTGCATTTGTCCAAAGGTGTTTTATAGGGCAGCCTGTGTGTGATGTGAGAAATGATATGCACCTCTTCCCATCCCCTCTTTTTTGTTTGTGTACTTGCAGTGTCAGTTTGGTTTGCTCTCACTTCCCTATATAAGCTGGGGCCCATTTTCGTTATTGACCCAGCACATGTTCTAGTTGCTTCATGGCCTGTTGCTGGAGGAAGCCACTGAGTTTCTTTTGAGAAGAAACCTGGGTCTAGGTCATGAGAACTTTGGATATTTATGTAGTGGCCACATTGCCTCAGGTTTACTGCTTCCTAACTGGAGCAATCTTGTAATGCAGTTGCAGTTGTGCTTGTGTCCCCAAGCATCCCCTTATGTCCTGCAGTTTACCATCCATGTGCTGTGCCTGAGGTGTTATACTATAAATAATATCTCTTGGGTGGACACAGAATGTCCATTTTAGTATTTCTCATAGTGCAAACTGAAGGAAGGAACATCATGTGGCCAGTGGTTGTCAGCAGGGCTCCAGAGGAGAGCTGGGCCAAGTCTGATGAGTTGTAGATGTGAACCTGGCATGAGCCAGTCTTCTGCAAAGGGTGATAAACCTGGCCTACATGGACAAAGCCAGGTGTTGTCAGCTAGCTCAGAAACTAAGGTTCATTCCCCTGGCCAGCTATAACAGCAGGATAGACACAGTGATACTCTATCCAGGTCAAGTTAACAGAATACAGGCAGCAAGAACAAAAGTTCCTGTCAGGGCTTGAAATAGATTGCTTGTAGCAGTGTGTGCATGGGTTGAAAAGTATACAGAAGGCAAATATTCTGTCAGATAGCTATGAGAATATGGGTCTACTTTTTCTCTGAATGTTTTACATCTATCCTACGAGACTTTTGAAAACACTTGTCTGCTATCAGGACCCTACTTTGTCTGAGCAGGTATAGTTAAGAAATACTCTGAACTAATAAAAGCACGAGGGTAGGATTATTTTTTCTTTCTTTTTGGATGGGCTTTTGTTTTTTATTTCCTGAAGGAAAGATGCTTTTAGTCCTGATTGGTTTCAGAGGAAATAGCTTTTAAATCTCCCAATCTCTTCTGCAGTATAGTCACATCTTCAGAAAAAGAAATGGATAAAAATGAGGAAGTTATAGGTACAGTTGCAATGTACAGTGCTGGGATATCTAGATATACTCCTTGTGTTCCTGAGGTGGGAGAGATGGCCTGGCTCTCCACCGGTTACTGAGTTAGCTTGGTTTTATGCTGCACTGGGGCAGCTGTTACTGGTTCAGGGAGATGTGTATTGCACAACCTACTATATTGTGGAACTGTTTATGCACCAAAACGGTCATTACCAAAAGACTCATCAGTACTTTGTCAAGGCTTCAGTATTTTTCAGTTAAATAAACCTAAAAAAACACACACACATACAAACCCCCCCCCAAACGTCCTTGCATTCTTATGTCTTTTTAAAGATCAGTTCTCAGGATTTGACAGGTATTTACTCTGTTTTGGATCAAACTGCTTCTAGCTACGATAATCTAGCTTTGTAGAAACATGAACAAAGACATACCGTATGAACTAAGCATGTTTCTTATGCATTTGCATTCTCTTAGCTAATTCCCAAGAATGAGGGATCAGCAAGCATGTGGCCTTCAAACAGAAGAAGTTGTCGTGAATTTTACCTCTTTGGTACAGCTGACGTCAGCTAACCTAGCCTTTACCTTCTGTCAGCTCCTCCCACTGCTTTTGCTGGGCTTATGGATCACTTTGAAATCTCCAAACTTGTGAACCTTCTTGAAAGAAATAAAGAAAACATGTAGCTGAGTGACGTTTGCAGTGCCAGTAGTGTGTCCCTTGTGCCAGCAGAAGAGGTTGCTTCCTTTGCTTCTGTGTCAGTTGGTTACAGTGCTTGGGAGCAGGTTGCTTTGGCTTCAGGCTTTGTAGGTGGTCTCTTATCACTTCCCTCCAGACTGAAAGTAACAACTCAGCTTTCTAATTACACTATGGTTGCAGGTAGACATTAAGCCAGTGTAGGTTTCCAATTAGGCTGCAGATTCATAGGTCACAGTGAGCCAGCCTAATACCTTTGTGTTGAGTAAAGGGATTATTCTGCTCATCTTTACTCCCTGTCCTCCCTTGCCTTCATGCTTCAGCTAGCTTCCTTTGCTAGCTTTACTCATCAAGCTTTCCAAGAGCTGATATACCACATTATCCCAGAGAAAATGTTGTTTTTCTGGATTGGTCTGGCTTAGTGAATTGAGTTGACTCATGGGAAGGTCTAACAAGCATCAGAGCCAGCAGCACAAGGGAATGAAGGAGCTGGAAGGAGGAGAGGCATAAAAACAAGAGGAAAGGCAGGCAGGGAGTTGTTAGGTCATACCACCTCTAAGCTGTAAACAGCAGTTTGTGTTTTGAGTTTTGTAATAATTACAATCTAATTTCCATCCTGTCAGCCCCAAGTTTTTCACTGCATGGTTGTGCTAATGCCTTTGTATTGGATCTTGTCTGAAACCAGGAGATGAGTCCATTCATCTTATGAGTCAGACAATGGATATATGCATCTTGTGTGTTAAATGCCCTCTTCAAATATGAAGCACCATGAAAGCAGCTTCTTTGGAGTTTCAGACAGGTACGTAGTTTTGAGTATAGATAGCACACTTGCAAAACATTCTCCACATTCTTCATTAAGTGGATAAGGAAGATGTGGTTATCACCAATTAAAAACTGGTGGTTGCTTGGGAACAGGTGACTGCAGGAAGAGAACTGCATCAAACAAATGTAGCCTATTCAATAAAAGGGTCTGCGTACCATAGTACGTTCTTAGACAAAAAAATGATTATTTCCTCTAGAATAAATAAATTTTGCAATCTGGCCAACTGATCCAGTATGAAAAGTAAAAAACCTCCTTAAAATTGAAATGTAAATTTACCTACATTTGTATAAAATTCATATTACTCATAAGCTACACACTTTATTTTACATATATAATGTATATATAAATTATATTAATGTAATATTCATGTAGAATTTATATGAACATTTTGATTAAGGGGAGTGAAAGAAGCAAAGCTAAAAAACAGTACTAGCTTATGGGTAAGGATCAGAGCATAAATCAGCACAGATGATATTGCCATGAGCCTATCAAGGGCAGGAGATGAAGCTCTCTTTATGCAGCTGGTGAAAGCCTTGCAGTCAGACTCTGAGAGGTGTTACATTTACAAAAAAGGAAGAGCTGTTTGAGTATGATTGAGGGCAGCATCAGCTGACATGATTAAGAATCTTAAGTTTGAGATCCTGAGAGAAGTCACCAAGACCAACAGCAGAATTACAAACTTAGGCTTTTGAAGAGCAGATTTTGACCTCTTCAGGAACTTGCTTGGCAAGATCCTGTAGGGAGGTGCCCTGAAGGGTAAAGGGGTTCAGGAGAGCTGGTTGATCCAGGACAGTCTCTTGAAGCACAGGGATGGACTGTTGCCTTGTGCAGAATTAAGCAGCTGTGGCAGAAAGCCATCATGGATGAACAGAATCTATGCACAAAAAGAGTGCACAGAGACAGAAGCAAGGAGAGGCTGCTTGAGAGGATATGGAGACATTTTCTCCTTGCATAAGGATGGAGTCAGGAAAGCCAAAACTCATCTGGAATTGAAGTCAGCAAGGGAGCTGGAGCACAATAGGAAACGTTTCCTCAGTAAGTACACTGGCAGCAAGAGGGAGGCTAAGGAGAGTGTGGGTTCATTGCTCAGTGAGACTGGGGACCTAGGGACAAGGGAAAGTGGATGTACTTGATGCCTTCTTTGTCTCAATTTATGTAAATAGGGCTTATTCCCAAACCTTTCAGGGTCTGTGGAAGTGAGGCTCTAGCTGCAGGAGGCGGGGACTGAGTTAGACATCACTTAACCACTTGGACATGCACTAGTTTATGGGATCAGCTGGAATGCATCTAAGAGCTGGCTGATACTGTGAGGGTGCTTTCTGTTATCTTCAAAAGGTCATGTCACTTGGGGAAAGCTTCACAGGACTGGAAAATGAAGCGTCACGTCCATTCTCAAGATGGATTGGAAAAAGGATACAGGGAACTACAAACTGGTTTGCAGCCTTCCCTGGGAAAGATGATGGAGCAGATCATTATAGAAATAGTTTCTGAACACTTGAAGGGTAAGAAAGGAGTTGGTGGGAGCAGCCAACATTGTTTTGAAAAGGACAAATCATACCTGGTGAGTTTCACTGCTTTCTGTGATACAAAGTGAACAAGATAGCACCTGTCATGTATCTTGGCTTTACCAAGCCTTTAATACAGTCTTTCGTAGTTTACTTATCTCCAAACTGGTGAGATATAAGCTCTGCAAATAGATGATGAGTGAAAAATTGGCAGGACTCCCAGATTCAAAGTGAAGTCCTTCTGGTGGTAACTTTAATGTCTTCAGAATGCTGGAGGGCAGGGCTTTGCTTGGAGGGTCATGGACAGGTTGCAGAAACGGACTGACAGGAGCTTCATGAAGATTAACAAGGGGAGATGGAAAGTCCTGGTCCTTGGGTGGAACAGCAGCCTTGTGCACTAAGCACATGCTCGAGCCAGCTAGCTGGACAATGGCTTTGCAGAACCTAGGAGTCCTGGTGGACCATGAGCCAACAATGCATTGCTGCAACAAGGGCGGCTAACAGCCCTTTGGGCTGCTGCAGTAGGCAGAAGGTGATCCTTCCCTCCTGTTCAGCACTGGTGAGACACATCTGGAGTGATGTGTGGTTCTGGGCTCCCCGGTACAAAAGAGCCATGGGCAGGCAGGAATGAGTCCAGCAGAGGGCTACCAAGCTGGTCAGGGACTGGATCACAGGACATTCAAGAAAAGACTAAGAGAACTAGGCATGTTCAGGCTGGAAAAGAGAATGATCAGAGGAGACCTTTGTTGTGTAGAACTGCCTGATTGGAAGATACAGGAAAGGTAGAATCATACACTTTTCACACAGCCATGGGATAAGGGGCAGTGAACATGAGTTGGAATATAGAAAATTTTGGTTAGGTATTTTTTTTATGGGTGGTAAAATCAGAGCAGATTTCTAGAGGACTGATAGGCCTGCTGTGTAGTTCAGCCTGACTGGAGCAGTGTGTTGGACTAGAATGGCCTCCAAAAGTGTCTTGTGAACTGAACCACTCCATGGCTTCATGAAAGCAGGTGTATGAGGATGTTGATTAACAATTAATATACATTAGGGACTAGACAATTAAGATGATGAAAACTAAACAGAAAAATATAGTAGTGAGTTGAACAAGATGGAAAATGATGTGGGTTTTTGCCTGCCGCAAATTGGAATCGGCAGTGGTAGTACAGATCTGAGGGAGTTGAGAACTCTGCTCAGGAGTAGACATGGTGCAATAATCCTTACTCAGTTACTAACTTACTGTATTTGGGGAACACGGTACTTTTTTCTCCCACAGGTAATTTGGGATATCAGATAGCAACTGCTGAAAAAGAAATACATGTTAAATCTGTGGGACAGGGTGTTACAACCTGGTCCCAAAGCCTCAAGCTTTACCACATGTCCATTTTAATTTTAGGCTCAAAGAGATTTTGCTCACATGAACTCTTGTAAAGCCATTGGTTCTTTGGTACTTTGGGTTAAAGTCCAGAGAATAACTACACATTTTTCTCTAAGAAATTTCTTTTAATTTGGTGAGAATACAGATGTTTTGGCAGAAAGGATTTTACAAAAATAAACATGCAGCTTTACAAAAACATTACAACAGATTACCAAGACTAACAAGCATTGCTATAGTAAGGAATCTTTATTACACCCAGCAAATGCAAACTTCATGCAACTAAAGTGAGGTATAGGAAATAGGTGTTTAGATTACTCACAAGAGGAAGAAAAGAATAAGGAAGGAGAGATTAAGAGAAGAAAGAATAAAGAAAGAAAAAGATGAGGGGAAAACATAATTCCTGCTTAGAAGGTCACATATTGACGGTTTCAAGGAGACCAGGCCAGGGCCCCCAGTGGAGACCTGGTGGTGCCTCTTGACATGTGCTGGTCACTGTGGCCACTGCAGGTTCACTGACCACCTTTAGTTCACGGACCCTTAGCCAAAGTCAGAGCTGTCACAGTCAATCAGGGGTTCCAGGGGGTGTGATGTGGGTGGGTTACCAGGCATGCCTTCCTTGACTGTCAGCCCAGCCACGCAGCTCCCATGGCCATGTGGCTGCAGCCCATGGGCACTTGGCAGGGCTTGTTGTGTTCCTGCAGACCCAGCCCAGCCCCTCCCCTGCACACACACTCACAGAGATGCACCCCCACAAGGTGCTTCTGACCCAATCATCACTGATCTGTTGTGTAACACAGGGTAATATCCATGCAGGACCTTTTGAATCAAACCCTTGATTCAAGACTTTTTCAAGTCATTTAAGATGAGCTTGATTTTTTTTTGTTCTTAAAGACTGTAGATTACACCAATTTTTTGTGCTTCTCTCTTTTAAATCTGTCTATGAGTCTGTTGATGTGATGTTGTCATTGTATAAGCTAAGATATTTTTGTAGACTAAAAACCATCCAAAACTTTTGGTTCCATTTAAAATAACCTGCTTGGAAGGCAGTTTGATATGATATTGTCAGCAGAGCGATATCATGGGATGAGTGAGGATTAGAGGTGGAAGCAAAAACAGATTTTGTTTTTGTTGTTTGTTTTATGAAGGTAGTGTTTTATTCAGAGTTTTATTTGTTTTGGTACCTGTACTCAGTGAGCCATTTATGACTAAATCTATTTGTGGGACTGCAGCTTGCAAAGCAGTGACTCAAAAAATCCCAGTAATCTTACAATCACAAACAGATACGAGTACAGTTGGAGTATAAATTGTTCATGGGCAGATGCAATTGCCATCTGTAGTGATCATTAGCCCTTGTGATGTCCATTTCAAAGCCAGATGCTGAGAAATGCGAAAGATCAGAGAATGGAGCAGTGAACAAGGTTAAGGATTTGGAAAGTACCTCTTGGTGAGACTGAAGAGTGACAGTCTCTTGAGTCAATCTGAAAGAAATTTCAGCTCTTGTGAGGATGGCCAGAGAGTGGCTGCATGAGGAGAGGTTTAATTGGTGATATCTATTTAATGTGGCCATCAAAGACATCGTGTCTAGTGATTGTAAGCAGAAGTGATATCCGTAGCCCAATTTTAAACATTTCTTTCCCCAGTGAGTGAAGATAACATTAAAACAATTTGGGTTTAGATTCTTTTGTTGCTTGTTTTGTCACTTTTTAGTTTTCAGTGACTGTAATTGGCCTACATCACATCTTGGTTTTGTAGCTTGTTTATGTACTTATTAGTCTCCTCATGTGAAATCTGAAAAGAGAACTACTGTTCAGTCTGAAGTGGAGAAATGATTGCATGGATATGTGCTATGAAGGTGCAAAATGAGTAACAAGCTGGAATGCAAACCCCTGAAAGCAGCTAGGCCTGTCCCTGGGGAGAAAGTAGTTTATTCAGTGTCCAGCAAGTGGCTCAGTTGAAAGATTTATTTAATTATTAATTTTTATATATTCAGAATGTAGCAGTATTTAAAAGTCTGTACCAGGAATTACCAAAATTTTCGGATCTGCAAGCTTGGAAATTGTGGTGTAGCCATGAGTTCAGCACCATTTCCATAGACCAGAATCACCCCTCACCAGCCCAGAGCTCCTCCAGTCTGCTAACCTGTCCCATCTTCTATAACCAACAGCCTCCTCTGCCTTCCTTCCCCATTTCATTGAGTCACCTTCATCTTGCTCCAAGCCTCATTCAGGTTTGAGATCTCAGGGGATGGCCCCTACCTGCTCTGTGCACCAGCAAGCAGGTCTGTATAGTGAAGCTGGGACATAATCCTATGGCTGTAGTCGTTTTTGAAACCGTGCATGTCTTGAAACCATATCCTTCTTCTCCCTCTCTTTCTCCTGGATCCAGTGTAGGTGGCCATTGTAGGTGTGATGCTCAGTTGTGGGAGATACCACCACTGCTGGAGAGACATATTAATGCCTCCTCGGGAGACCTCTGTTATTTGTACATTATTGCATATTATTTATATAACATTGATGTGTTTAAGGGATGCTTCAATGAGGTTTTCATTAAAAAAAATCATATACAAAGATGCCCAAGCTGTACCGCTAACTTCTTGGTTGTGGAGCTTCACATACTATATAGAGCTTGTTTTAGAGGTAGCAGTATTTTGCAATTTCATCCTTTCTAAGACAGAGGAGCAAAACAAGTATTTTCTTTGCCATCGTGACAGCTGTGGCAGGTGTATATTTACTGAGCAGGCCTTTGTTAAGCAAGGGATTTGATCAGATACCTGAGGTAGGCTTTCCAGTGTCAGCTAATTGGCTACAAGAAGGCAAGTGAATATTGGGGGTTAGTGAGTGTTTTAACTTTTCCATGAGTAAATCAGAAACAGTAGCTTTTGGGGGAGAGAACACGTTGCAATACAGTATTTAGTGTTTTCTGATTAACTTGAGCAACAGTGACAACATTAAAAGAGGAGGGGAACAGCATTCATACAGATCTGTCCTAAGTGTTTCCTATCGACTTCTGAAAAGGCAGCTGGGAAAAAATCTTTGCTGCTCTTTTTGAGTCACATGCTGACTGTTTCTGGATTGCTTGCAGACTTTAGCTGACTTTGCTGGTGGGAGAAACTTTCAAATATATCTAACTTAAATAGATGAACACTTTTCTTTCATGTGCTTTGATAGCGTCTCTTAAAATGTTTCTTATTATCAAAGATCTTTCCATGTAAATGTTTATCTCTTGCATTCCATCTGCTCCATTTCTTTGATACTCTACTCAAATCCTAAGCATGATAGCATTTACAATTGTTCCCCAAGTAAACTGTGATATCAGTCATATATGATCTAACATTTCCACAGCAACATTTGAAAAGGTAAACTTGAAATTTTACTTGATTTTTTTCTTAATAAAAATTTGGTCTGTACAGGGACTTTGGTCTTCATGTTTTAAGAGTGTAAATGGGGAATCATAAAGTAATTATTCAACATTCACCTTTAATTCAATAGTGTTTGACTGAGCTGGAGAGAGATGTGATGGACGATTGCCATAATGAATAGGTACTGAATTTACCAGATGAATGATCTTTATTTACTATAAATCTTAATGCTGTTGAAGTGTGGAGCAGGTTATATTGTTTTATTTTATTCAGGTGTGCTGCATTTAGTTTTTACTTAGTTAATTAAAGCAGGAAAAAATTATTTCACTGTAAAAAATAATTAAAATAATTTGTGTTCTGGACTAAAAGAAAATGAAATTATGCAAGCCAAAATCTTGTATAACTAAAACTTATGATACTTTCAGAATGTCATAGAAAATTGCAGTCTTTAGAGATTTGCATAAAGGTTTTTAGAATTTATGTATCCACAATCCTTTAGATAACTGCTCAGGGTACTGCAATGTGTTTGCAGAAGAGAGCATTATAGAATGTAATTTTCTTATTTCGGTCACTGTGTTAGTTCAGTTGCAGATGAACAATTACGAAAACAACCATCCCTAAGTTATACAGAAGCCTTATTGGGTTTTTGGAGGGTGTTACATCCCCATGATCTGTTTGTCTTCCTTCACTTTGACACTCAGCATGACTTGTTAGAAGTGTACTGAAATATTCTGGGGGTATGTGGGAGTTACGATCAAGAAAACCAAATTAAAGGAACAAAAACTTAAGCGTCAACTGAAAATAAGATCTGTTATGTCCTTCCATCCCTTCCTCCAATAAACTGTGCATGTGAGACTACAGACTCTTTGTCTGGCAATATACTTCTCTTTAAAATTCTAAGTGAGGTTGTACAGTTACACAGAAAAAACAAAATCCAGAATTAATACAAAACTGAAAGCTTTAGCCAAGGAAGTTTATTGACAAAAGTAAAAGATCATAAACTGATGGACTTAATGTTTAAATCATTTGGCAAGTTTCATAAATATTTTATGTTTTTGTCTAAAAGTTCATGTTTTGAAGTAAAGTTTGATAAATAAAACAAAGGCATGATCTACACTCAAATATTTATTCATGTGGACCACAACATTTCTGTATATTGCATTACACAATTCAGCTACTATACTTGTCTGTCCTCAGATCACTTACAAGAGTATTATGGAATGTTTTATGCTAAACTTAAACCAAAAGTTGCTTTTAATTTGTCATTTACCACAGCAAAGTCTTTCTTCTGTAATGTCATCAGCATATTATTTTTCTGTAAGATTTAAAACACCATAGATCTTGGAAAAACAAACTTTGATCAAAGATCTGAACTTAAAATACACATACTAATTTCTTAGAGCTGATAGAATAGTGAATATTTTTTGTGTTAAATAAGAAAGTTAATACTTTTAAAAACCTGCAGTAATTTGCATGCTTCTCTAATGCCTTTGTGCTTGACTGAAATTTATAATGGAAAGAAAAATTACATATAATGATATTTGTCTTTGACCTTACATGTTAATTAGAACTAGAGATAGTTGTGATTTTACTACATTGCCTAAAATGATTAAAAACATTGATTTTGTACTTCGTCATTTCTTAATCATCCCTTCTCCTTTTTACTCTGACTTTTCTGCATCCCTCTCCCAGTCTTCTGAAATGCTTTTAGCTACCCTTGTGTATATAGACACAAGGTTATACAAAAAAAGGACATCTAAAACTGCAGCAACATGACCTCAGTGCTTCACAATCAGTTTGTTTGCTTACATTAATACATATGCACGAGATCTTGAGGATTCTACTATTCCCTTCAGTTCTTTCCCTCCCCCAAGTGCCTTCCTATGTGCTAAATGAGACTAAATGATGCACTAAGGAAGCCTGAGGCAAAAGAACTAACATTTTTCATACATATTTGCACTGCTTATCAAAAAAAAATTAATGACTCGAGTTTTAATCTTCTCTCAATTTGATGAGATGCGAGCTGTTTGCAGAATTCTTAATTGACCTTTGAAATATAATCAAGGAGTTATTCACTAAATTAATTCTTCTGAAAAGAAGTCCTGAAGACTAAACCCTGCATGAGTAGGTGGGTATGTTGGAACACAATGTAAATAAGGAGTATGTAAGATGACCCCGAGTTTGTAGGATGTTTTGTTTGCTTTTTTGTTTACAGAAGACTGACTTAACATATAATGTTAGAGAATTGTTTCTGTTGCTTTACAAGCCAGAGCATAAAGAGAGTTAATGTTGCCATGGTATGTGGCAAAATTTAGGTCAAATGTGTTTGATTTGGAATTTGAGGTTCTGTCATAATGAAGAAGAAGGGAGACACTGAATGGCTTTCTGGCTCAAATTTTATTCTGGTAAAAATTGATGTGATGAAGGCCAAATTTTTTGGTGCTTTGAGCTTCGTAAGATAACAGCCAGTCTTCTACATCTGCATGAAATAAAAGGCTAGATCACCAATGAAAATAATTAGATGTTTTTACTGAAAGCGGATATCTTGAGAGTTCCCATACTCTTAAAGACCTGCTTAAATGCACAGTTCTTACATGATGCTTCATTTTTAGTTGTGAGTTTTCTTTCATGTTGTAGGCTCTGTGCCTGACACTAGCATGATGGCATTTCTCTAATCTGACCAAATGTATAGTCCTGCACATCAATGAGCTAGGAAATTGGAGAAGCTTATCATCGTATTTAAATACTTGTAGGGAGAGTGTAAAGAAGACCGAGCCAGGCTGTTTTCACTGGTATACAGTGACAGGATGTGGTGGGCACAAACTGAAACATGTGAGGTTCCCTTCGAACATCGGGAAACACTTTTTTACTGCGAGGATGACTGAGCACTGGCAAAAGTTGCCCAGTTTGGTTGTGGAGTCTCCATACTTGGAGATATTCAGAAACTGCTGGACGTAGGGTTCTGGGCAAGCGGCTCTAGGTGATCCTGCTTGAGTAGGCAGTTTGAACCAGATGACCTCCAGATGTTCTTCCCAACCTCAACCTTCTCTTTTTCTGTGAAATCTTTGGTTTTCTTATTTTCTGTAATTGTGCAATAATTTCATTAAGCTTTGCTGCTTCTGATCAGCCAGACAAAGGAACCTTGCAGCTTTGAAAGTGTTGTCCAGCTCTTTTATTGTTGTGTTCTGTATATGTGAAAGCAGATTTGGTTTTGTCTGTGCTTCTGTTGAGAACAAAACTAGAAGTTCATTGGAAAAAAACATTCCCTTTTTAAGCGTTGCACAGCTATTATAATTCTTATGTTACTTTTCCCATCTGATACTGGCACTGCTGCTCACAGCAAGTTTAACTTGAGCACAAGATCTTCATCTTAGGGCACTCTTTTTTTTTTTTAATAATAACAATTTTAGCATGATTTTTCTGATGGATTTTTCATGTTGGTAGTGTTAATTTATATATGGTTTCCTGGGGCAACACAGACAGTTTTATTACTGTTATGGCTTTTCATTATAATGAAAATTCTACAAATAAGTAGCATGCATGTCAGTATGAGAGATTGACAAGAGAGAGAGAAAGGACGGAAAAGTAGATTTGTTCAAATTTTTTTCAAGCTTTGTCTAAGATTTTCTGTTTTTAAATCAAATTATAGCTGTAAAATAAATCATTTCCAAAGATTTGATCTACTCAGAGATATTACAACTTTGTAAAGTTGCAGAAGGTAGGTATAATTTTATTTTAATGTTTTTCCAGTTTGAGGTTTATGACTTGCCATATTGTATTAAATGTATGCATAAATTGCAATGTATTGTGCCCTTAACTGGCATGATATAATAATTTCAAGTCTTTAAGCACTTTATTAAAGGATAGAGAATTTGAAGATTTTTTGCTATTCAAGAGAAGAGAGCATAATTAAAGGAGGTGCAAACCCACATTTACGAGATATACAGCACATCTGGCAGCTTGTGTGAAGATAATATGTTTGTTTGGTGGTGGGAATATCTGCAATTTTATCTGCAAATCTGACACTGTAGGAGTTTAGCTAATGAGGTTGCCTAGCAAAAAGTGCATCAGGAGGAAATCAGGGTTAAAAATAAGCATACATATCAAGAGAGAGCAAAAGATTTATAATGGATATGGAAGTGTTACAAGTTGTTATGGCAACTAGCATTTTAGACCCATAATTACATAATAACAATGCTGCCAATCATAAATAGATTGCATTTTTTATGTGTTTTTCTTCAATTTTTTCAAAGTCTTGAAATATTTCCTAAAATATTCAATTTTTGAGAGATGTTGTCAATGATAGTGTAAAGTCCATATATTTTTATTTTTTTGTAGAACTACATTGAATAACAAAACAAGACTTAATAGAATAAAAATAAAAAATAAAAACTGTGATTTTCTTATCAATGCAATTTTTTTTAAACCCTGAAAAAACAGATATAAAGATATAAATCTGAGTATTATTTATTAGCTTAGACTTAAATCATGGATTTTTTTGAACTCTGGAAAAATCAGCATAATTCTGCTGTATACTCTCTTAGTTTAATTTGTAGGAAAAACCATTGAAAACATAGAAATAATAACCAAGAAATCATAGTTTAATTATTTGCCCTAATTCACCCACAAGGATGAATAAATTTGATTTATTTCTGCCACCTCTAGAAATGAAACTTTTTTAGAAAGTTTATGTAATAGATGTCTTTAGAAATAAGATAAAATAGATTTAATAGTTGCAGCACTTTCAAGACTGAAGAAGACTTTTTTATGTGAGCTTTCTAATAAGTGGGATTTTCTTGTCTCTTAAGAACTTACTGTGCCACTGCACTGTTTTAAGATGTGGTATAAACATTACTAAGTTTGGTCAAATCATAATAAAATTATAGTGACATACACATTTACTACTTGCAAGCCACCTTAGAGTGATTATAATATAACATGTGTAATCTGTTTTGGTGTTGGTCTCATTTTAGGCTTTTAATTTGAAGAGAGCAGAATTCTACCTTTTTTTCCCCCACTATCCATATAATACGGGTAACTTCCTGTATCATCTTTGCTAGAGGCATGAGACAAATAAGAGGAGGTAGTTGCTGTAATCAAGAATTTGCCATTTTTTTAATCAAGTGAGCTGAAGCAAGATGACATTTCAGTTGTTTGAAAAGAGTGTGAAAATGTTGAAGACCACCCAAGGAAAGTAAACTTCTCCCTCTAAAGATATGCTTAGGTACAACCCTCTAGAATTCTTCCAGGAGGAGCCATGGCAAGGCACTGACTTTAAGGAATGTGTTCTGCCCCATCTCAAAAATTGTGAAATTGTCATCCTATCTTAATTAGGTGCTTTTGTGACACTTGGAGCACTGCCTTGGTCACTGACTGAGTTTTTGTTTGTTTTGTTTTTGGTTGTTTTTCTTTTTTTATACTAAGAAACAAGCAATGTGAGTATAGTTAATACTTCTTCCAAATCATATAACTCTATGGTGGTGTGTCTTTAGCTCCTTAACCCTTCAGTTTTTCATGTGTGCAAGGACTGAGTTGTCTAAGTTGCTTGGAAAATCAGTGGATCTTAAATTGTTTCAGTCTTGCATAAAATTCTTGCAGTGTTGAAGAGGAATGAGTTGTGTTCTGTGATTTGTGAAAGCCATTACTAATGTCACTGAACTGTTGGATTTGTATTTATTTTTGCCATGGCAAGAATAAGCAGTTCCTTAATACTCTTGAGTCTAGGTGTGTGTTATTTAGTATAACGTAGTAAAAACTCTTTATTCTTCTACCTTTCTAATAAGGGCATATTTGCAATAAGATGAAGACTATTGATAAGGTATTCGTTATATCACAGGTATGTGTACATAAAATGGTGACATAAGGTTTTCTGATCATTTGAAAAGTAGGAAATGAAGTTAGAAAGAAAGCTGACAGCCTGAGTTGTGAATTCAAGCTTTGTTGGCCATAATTGAAGAATAAGGTTCCTGGAAATGCTCAAGGTCTTATTTTGTTATCAGAAAAGGATACGAAGCCTGGAACATTAAATGCAATGCTACAAACACGCCTGTCCAAGACAGAATTTTAGTAGGAACTTGCTAAAAGCTTAGAATGTAATTAAAAAGAGAATTCCAGGTCACCTTATCACAGGGAAGCTGAATGGGTTATTTGAAACGCCTGTACATAGTAGAGGAACTTCTCTGTATGAGAACATCTGTGCTGTGTTTACAGGAAGCCCTCATGCTGTCCACTGCAAGCAATCACTGGCAGCAGCGAATAATGTTCCAGGCATTCAAAAGAAACTTCAGTGTGAAATTGTGGTATCAGTCTCCCTGCCGCTGACACTTGAAAGGGCGAAGTCTGATGCTAGGCTTTGAAAAGGGAAGGAGTAGAAAGTCAAACTAGCCAGTCTAAACAGTGGGAAAGTTATCAGTAGGATTTCCATAGTATGTTCTGTGACCTTTGTTGTTCCACATCAGAAATGTTTTGTGAAACGGAGACAAAAAAAGTTTCCATGTAAAATAAAGTTATTTAGGATGATTAAACCTGTAACTTATTCCAGAAAGTTGTAGAAGACTCTTTTTTAGTGGCTGGATGATATCAAAATATTAAAGCACGTGAAGCACAATGCACCAATCAAGCTTCACTTCAGTTTTCCAAACTTTGGAGTAAGTCTTTGTTCACTCTATGAAGTGCCTGGCAAATAGTCAAATACTGGGTTACTGTGAAAGTTATTAGATGGGAAAATGGAAAGCATTTGTAGGTTACAAGAAAATTACAGTCTTGTGCTGCATGTGGATGCAACAGATATCGACTGGTTTTATTAGGACTTACTTTGCTAGATGGGAGGAGGAAAAAACCCAACAATTGCTGATGTTTCCTGGTTCTAGGCAATTTTAGGTAGTTCTTCTATGCATGCCAATATTATCTGTGGTTGATGTGTATGCAGGTGATATGATCTTCCAGTCCCACTCTGTTTTAGTAGCATTGCCATGGCAGACCTACGTTGCCACGTATACTGCTGTTCCAAAGCAGCTCTTTGAAAGAGCCTTAGCTTTGCAGTACTTTGTAACCCTTCTTGCATACCATTTGTTGTCACTAATTTGCACTGTAATTGTGAACACACAGGAGAGGATTATGTAGTTAAGGAGAGTGTGGTCAGGTGGTGTGCTTGGATTGATGGAATCTTCTTTACCAGAGGGATTTTGTAAATAAATGATGCTTTCATCTCTTCACATCATCAGGACTGAGTTGATTATTATCTGAAAGGATATAGCAAATCTAAAAAGAGAAAGAACCTTTACTTGAAGATGATGTATTTTTAAAATCAGCATGTAGTGTAGAGCAGCTTGAACAAGAGAAATGAAAAAAGCATGTGTGCTTTCAGACATTACATACAACCATGAAACAAATAATATATGTGAATACAGAACAGTTTTTCTTTAGTATGTTGAGACAATGAAAACAAACACAAAACAATGAAGGATGATAGATTTGTTTCCGTGCAATAAATATTTTTGACAGATGAAAGCATAGCTGGATTCAAACAAGTGCTGAATGACTTAGTGAATGATAGGACTTGTAGCACCAGAGTTTGGTTACATGCTGTGGCTTATGAAGTTCCTGTCCTTCTTGCTGGAAGAATGAACATGGGAGAAGATTAGTCCTTTTCTTCAGCTGTTCCTTGAACATTGCACATGGCCAGCATCACAATTACTATGTTATTTTGATGTTTCACGAAACAATAAGAGATAATTTCAGAAGCTCCTGCCTACTGCTTTCCCCACCTCTATGCCCGCGTGACTTGGAGAGAATGTGGATGGTTGTACGCTGCCTTTGGGAAGCAGAGGCATTGGCATGATAGATGATAGATTAGTATTAAAAATTTGAAGAGGACTTGGTGTGAAGTGGTCCACGAATGGATACGAGGGTATAAAAAATAGCTTTAAAGTGACTTGTGAAGCTTCCCCTCTATGTGGCTTCCTGCAAGTTCAGCCCTTTTCCAAACAATCACGATGAACAATGATTGTTTCTGCAGTGGGTAATAACAGGACCTGAATATTCTCAGTTTCATGCTGCATGGCTTATGGTAGCTGGAAGAGGTGTGGTGGGAACTAGCTTGTAGTCATGGATGTTGCAGAAAAGTTTGGCCCTTACAGGTAAGCAAGGAAAATTGACTCATATTCTGCTCTTCTGAGAAAACATGATGTATTGCAGGACTATTGCTGTTTGGGGATGCTTTCTGAAAAGTGTGGGGCCTTTTTGCATTTAGTTATCCTTTCATTGGTATAACACCTTCAGCATCTCGGATTAGGGATTCTTGAAGTAGCAGCAGCTCAGGAGGAACTCTGAGTCTTCATTCATTTGATGAAACAACCTGTCATTTATTTTTTTGAGTGGTAAGTTACATAGTTCTGTGGTGTCTTGAAGCTGGAAGGAATCTTGTTGAGTAATCAGAAAAGTATGAATCACTGATTAGCATATTTATATAGTCAAGAGTACTGTTTTCTGTCTAGAACTGACTAAAATAATTTTTTATGGTAACAGGCTGTAATTGAAACAAACCATAATTAATTTTTAAAGTGTATTTAAAAGCATTTTTTGGCTATTCTTTTCTTCCTGCACTGGACTGCAGGAAAGCAGCATTCAGCTTTGCTTTTCATTCATTTAAGGTGTGAATTTTAGTTCAGATAAAAATATTCTATTAAAAAAAAAGTTGCAAACAGAAGCTTTGACAAGCTGTCTAGCTGTGAATGGACAACCAGACAACCACATTTTTGAATTCCTTTCTACTACTCAGAAGATTTTATTTGATAGTCTCATAAAGAGTTTATGCAAGAAAAACTCTGGATGTCATTTTTTCTGCCCATGAGTATCTTCCCCATCTTACTGAAAATTTAGACAGCAACAGGCAGGTCTTGAAATTGGGAATGCTGGAGAGATGCATCTTCAGTCTCAGCATTGTTAGTGGTAGAATGCTAACAAGGGAGAGGACTCTGGTAGCCAGTTTCTAGGAGGCTGTGCATGGCAGTTGGCTCATTTATGTATCTTAGTCATCTCCTTTTATAAGCTTTCAAAAATGGTGAACTATTTTCTGTATATACCCTTGTATGATATATGGTCTTCCTGAAGAACATTTTTATCTGTTTGTTTTTGTACATTTTTCCCATTACTATGTTTCTTCCTAAACTTAGACTGTAGTTTCTTTAGATTAAGGAATAAGTTTATCTGTTCAGAGATAGCATACTCACTGTCTTATGTAAGTAATATTGTAAATAAATATTTTTAAGCTGAGTTGCGTGGGCAGGAGAGGATGCCTGGTTAAAATGTGGAAAACTATTAGCAACCATCTTAAGTGTAGAACTAGAAAGCTAAATGTAACTCAATGGAGATGCTTCTCTAGTAGTTCTCCTCAGCAGCATATACGTTCAAGCAGCTTTTAGATATGTTCATGTGTGTTTTCAAGGATTTGCCCCATTTTGTAAGTTATTAACACATATTTACTGATCCATAGGAAGTACTAAATTGTGTGGAAAAGTAAATTAAAAAAATACATAGCATTTTGCAATTAGTGAGTACTTGAAAAACTTGAGCATTACCCTTCCTTGCCATTTGTAGTAGTCTGGAGGGTTTTCATGCTAGACGAGAATTGTTTTTTGCAAGTGTTCATTTCACAGGTTCTTAGTTTTGCTGTTTTTGTGAGAAGACTTTATGCAGTAATAACATTAAGCTGTAATCTGTTCTTCTATTAGATTCAAAGTTTTATAGACTTGATCAATGGTGAGTGCCCTGGAATACAAGCTGAAATTGTTTTCAGTGTATTATTTCCAGCCCCTTTTGGTGTCATTCTGCCCCCACTTTTCAGGGAGGTGCAATTCCTTAGACATTCTTGAGCTAGTAAATTCTTAGCTATTTTTGAGATGGAGTTGAAATTCAGTGGGGAATCCAGGTTTGGCAAAACAGCTTAAAGTTTCCTGTGAGTAGTCTTCTATGCATTATGTGACTAGGATGGACAGAGCCCAATATTTGTTTAGTTTCCTTTGAAAGACATTTTTTCAGAGATTTTAATAATTTATTTGAGATGAATACACAGGGCCCAGTTTAGTGCCACATTGCATTTGCTTTTACAAGGGAAGCACCGTGTATTAAGCAGGTGCTATTAGGGAAGCAGTGTGCATGGACAAAATGTTTCTGGGAGAGTCCCAGAATTCATATGAACCAGAAAAGAGCCTGTGGTAGGTTGAATCACTTTAGCAGTGAGACAAAGCATTGCTTTTCAGAGGTGACACCACAGTATACATGCTGGAGAGCAAGAAGATGGAAAACTGATACTTTGACTGTGGTGGAAGAAATTTCATCTCTGAGAATCTAGCAGTGAGTGAGAAAGGTTGAATTAAGAGTCAAAGGTCTAGTGAAAAACTGAATTAATGGACTGTGTTTTCTGTGCTCTGCTGTTCATTTCTGCAACTGCAATTCTCAAGTATTGCACTGTTAATGCTGGTCTCACAGTTGCACACTTTTTTTGTGTTTTTGGTAGAAGGTGAATAATAACATATTTTAAAGGGTTGGTAGTATTTCAGTGTGGTTGGCTGATGTTGGAGGAATGAAAAACAATTCATCACCCCCACACTCATCCAGAGCTTGATATGGGAATTTGTTATGGATATGGGTTAGGTATAAAGCATGTTTTATTTGAAGAAGCTGGAACAAACAACCCCCATCATTCCCCTCATTCTTCTTGCCCTCTCTTCCACAAACCACAGAAAACAAAGGCAGTTCCTCAAAATCTGATTTATTATGGTATCTTAAATGAAGAATTTAAAATTGTATGTTTTTAAGGAAAATAGTCATCATACAGAAGCATGCTATTTGCTTTATACTATTTACTTAATACTGCACATGACTACTGCATCAAATATGTGAGAAAAGGGTCATTTTGGTAATGTTATTTTGCCTTGGCACTTACAGTCTTTCTAAAACCTAAGAATTATTATTAATCCCCCCAACAGTCAAAATTATTTTTGAATGTCACAGTTTCTCTTCAACGATCCAGTTAACTCTTGTTCTCTGCCCTGTGTTTTAGTCTGTTCTACTTGCTAGACATCATTTTCTTTTCTCTGCCTCACACTACATTTTGGATTTACAGTTCTATGTTGTATGATTATCATGTCTTAATAAGAGACATAAGACACTTGAGAGGCAGATTTGGAATCCTTGTGGTTTTATTTCAACAAATTTAAACCCTTTACACAAAAAAAAAAAGAAAAATATCAATGCTGTAATTAATTTTTATATTCTCTATAGAATCACAGAATGAAAGAATGGTTTGAGTTGGAAGGGACCTTAAAGATCACCTAGCTCCAACCCCTTGCCACGGGCAGGGACACCTTCTGCTAAACCAGGTTGCTCAAAGTCCTGTTCAACCTGACCTTAAACAGCTTCTCTGGGCAGTCTGTTCCAGTTCCTCACCATAGCTAAGCCCTTTTAACAAATATATAACAACATCAATTAATATGAGAGAGAGAAAATTATATTATGGGGGTTTTTTTCCTTCATAATACGGACCTAGAAGTGGTATAAGTAATAAAAACTTTCAGTTGCACATGTGCCTCTGAAATAAATCTACAGAAATGTTACAGACTTTGCTTGTCTGTACCTGAACAAGCACATTAGAAAAAAAAATACTAAAAAAGAAAATCTGCAAATGAGATGTTTCAAAGCAAGCCTGGCAGCACCCTAGGAGTTACTTCCACAGCCTTTCTGCAAAGACTCAGAGCAGGACAGAACTTCAAAAGAACCTGAGCCCATCTCAATCTCAATGTGTGCACGTTCCTCCATTCAGTCCTTTCTTAGGGAAGGTCAAGTAGAGCTGAGTGAGGTTTCTTTGGGGTTTTTGGGGCTATTTTCATTGCTCACAAAATAGTTGAAGTTTTCTGTAGTCTGGTGGCCTAATTGTCTAGCTATCCACAGACAATGACTGGAAGAGTTATTCCCAGATTAGTCTTCTCTGTTCCTTATTTGCCTACTTATGTGGAACAAAACCCTTAAGTACTTTGTTTTTATTGCTTATCCACTTAATGGTGTTTCTACTGAAATTCAAGTAATAGAGAGGTTTTTGTGAGGCATATACTGGCCTTAAGTGCATTGAAGTCACTAAATCGATGCTCTCTACTCAAGGATTATATTGTCAGATATTTGCTAACAGCAATCTTGTTCTTGAATATGTGCCTAAAAGTGTAAGATTTTGCTTTCTAAACATGGGCAAGATCTGTGTATAAGCAAAGCGTATCCTGTAACTCTTGAAATAATATCCCAAGGGTGTGTTGTTTTGGGAAAAAGATCCTCCTCAGTTTTAATGTACAAAATTACTTAGTTAAACTTCTATTTTAAGAGGACTTTAGAATCAATTAGCATCATCTTTTAGCCACCCATACTGTGTAGCTGGACTTGGTCAAGTTGTACACTGCTCAGCACTATTTGACCTAGAGCTATATGTCTTGAACTGCTTTCTTCCAGCTTCTCTGTCTTTTCAGCTCTCAGAGTCTTACATCTAAAGTCTTTAATTTCTGTCATTTCATGTCTTACAACTGTATTTCAACTCTTACTCTCCTTTGATACCCCTTCTTTGTTTGTAATGCTCTTGGTCTCCATTACTTTGAGATGTCTCCCAGCCTTGTATCACAAGTAGTCTTGCAGAATATTACTGCTCTTTTGCACTGTGATGTATTCTAGAGCTGGTCCTTTGGAACTCTGTTGTTAACTTCTCTGCAGCCCCCATGGCTGTCTTTTAACAAGTATGTATGTGGTGGGCTTTTGTGTTGTTCTTTGGGGGGTGGGGGTTTGGTGTTTTTTTTTTTTTAAGGTTTTTTTTTTGGGGGGG
>VWZF01004785.1:614994-632223 GCA_013396755.1 Sclerurus mexicanus
TTTTTTTTTTTTTTGTTTTTTTTTTTTTTTTTTTGTGTCTCACTGTTCTTTCCTTTCACTTATTAATGTTTGTCTCTGCTGTTCCATCTGGTTTTGTGATACTTTTTTTGACCAACATATTTGATGTGATTTGTTTTATGAGAAGTTTCAGGGTGATGAAATCCATATTTATGTTAGTTTCTACTGAATTTGCTCTTTGCTTATATTTAAAATTTCCTCCCCCCTCTTATTTATTTTTTCCTGGGCAATAAGGTTCTTGCCATGGGAGTGTGAACTAGTTAGCAGAATAGAGTTTAAATGTGAAGAAGAATGCTTTTGCCTACTTATCTCTTAGTGATGAGTAGTCCTGAGTAGAAATTAATAAACCTAAGAGAGAATTGCGTAGTATTAAATTTGTCTATTGGCTAACTCGCAGAAATAATTAAGAGCAATATTAAAGAGTCTGATTATTTTACTGTGGTATGTATTTTATTGTCTTGTTCCTTTCTCAGCTTAATTATATAGCACCCAAAATGATTAATGAAAGGTGAAGATGGTTTCTGTTGAATCCAGTGGGACAATTACAGGTTTGGAGGTGATGAAGGATTACTCCAGTGCTTTTCATTACTTTGGCTATCACAGGTTTGTGTGTATTCACTTTGAAATGAAAGGATAGGGGTAAGGTCCTTGCTACATAACTCACTGTTACATCGAATGGAAAATTTCCAGTATGTTGCTTAAAGTGAGTCTGTCTGGCAGCATGGCATTTCCAATAATGTAATGACTTATCAGTATAGAATCCTCTTTTCATACCAGTGTGATTCCCCTATCAGTTTGCACTAAGTAATCAAATTTTTAAGGCTTTGACTAGAGGTGAAACTTTATAACCTTCACTTCTTTGAAGACTTCTTTGTTTTTAATTGTTAGAAATGATAAATAGCTGTCCAAGTAATTGTGCCTTATAAGGACAGTAAGGCACTGATCACTTAGAGTAGCAAATGTGCCTGCTGACCTTTGAATTAAAGGAGAAATTGTGGCAGGTATTAAAAATTATGGTCTGTTGGTAGTGTTTCTTCCCAAAAGTGATACCTAGCTGTGATTTTGAACTTCAGTAGCATGGTTTAGATAACATTATCATTCCTTTATTCATGGATACTATTGATTCATTGGGTGTCATGTAATATAAAAGAGCATTCTCAAGCAAATGCTATTTTGCAAAAAATTAATCTATTCTCAGAACATAAATTACAAAAATAAACTATGTGACAATTCGTTGCTACGAGACACACAGAACTGACTAAGTTCTGGCAAAAGAGAAGTGTAAAATTAAGGACAGAGTTTGGAGTAATTGTTTTAGATAGGCTACAGGTGTCTGGCATTACACAGGTGTAAATATTATGTGCATTCAATATATGCTTTCATTTACTTCTCTTGGCTTCACCCTCCCATATCCCTGTACACTCACAATCTCTGAAGGTGCCTTTTGTGTAGAACAATTGAGCCTTGCAGGGGAGAGGCATTTCTCCTGATAGTTCTAGCAATATGCATCATTTTATATGCTGATTTTATCACACATTGTTCAAATTAGTTCATTAAAATTAAACATCACTGAATACTTCCATAGCCACCTGCACTGCCTTAATTCCTGTTTTGCTAAATGACTGAGCCATATGGTTGCTTCAAGCCTTGCCTCACCCTTGCTGTGTTGCATATTACAAAAATACTTGATTATGTTAAAAGAAAAGCAGTGCTTCTTTCAAAATATCATGCATCTCTCAATGTATTATTTTTATTCTGATAAGTTTCTTAGTAAATTTACAACCGAAGGGGTCATTAGTATTAAAAGAAATTAATGGGGTTTATTGGCTGTATGGATAAACTTTTAAAACTGTTTTCAGCTTCTGAAAGTATTTAATTTTTTTTTGTTTTGATTTTTGTTCAGATGAAGCAGCCTATTTGTTCCTGTGGGTCCATGAATCCATTTGATCTATTTATGTATGTGTTTATGTGTCTTTTATGTAATAATTAGAATGATGGATAAAAGAATGTAAGATTGCAGTTGTATAGAGTCAGAATGCCTTATTGCATTGATAGTTAATGGAATTCTTTTCCACCTTACCTCTGCAATCATGCACTCAGTTACTAGCAGATTTTCCCGAACCAGCAAACAAACAAAAAAAAGAAAGCCCCTAAGCCAAACAGTTGATTTCTGTGTAACTCTGAGAATAAAAATAAGTAATTTCTATTGGTAGTCTCTAATTTTTGCTTGATGAGTTAACACTCAAAATGGAAATAGCTGTGTCACAGGTAACTTTGCTTAAATGGGAGCAAACATTTTCCAGAGCTGTGAGTTTCTTCACTTGTACACCATTGTTTGTAGTTCAAGAAAATGCACCTAAAGAAAGTCTGATATGTTTACTGACCAATCTCCTCATTCTCTCGTCTCCTGATTATAGAGTCCTCAGTGCTGGCCTGGCAGCATGGGTGCTATGCTGCCTTCCCGTTCCTGCCTTATGATCCCTGCAGGCCAGGGAATAGCTGCTCTTGCTACTGACCTGTACACCTTAGGGGTAGGCATTGAAATGAGGTGTCTTCTGTTCACCAAATTCATCTTGAACTTATATTTAATGCAGTAGTGAGCTAAGGTACAGATACTGGAGAGTACGGAGAAGAAAGTTCTATAATTTTAATGAAGTGCAAATTTATTTCTCTAAATATGTAAGGAAAAGAGAGCGAAGCAGTAGATACCACACTTTCTTAACCTGTGATGCTTGCTTCATTGCGTTTAAGGAAGAAACATATTGATGAAACTGAAACAGCTTTCCAAGAGGTGAAAAGATGAAACTGAAACAGCTTTCCAGTAGGTGAAAAGCTGCTTGGAAAGCACTGATAACATCCAGTCATTCTTAGTTTTCATTAGCACTGTGGATGATGGAATAACAAATGTTCTTTGACTGGCTGAGGTTATCCAGGTTACTAAGCCTGCGAGCCTGTTTCAGGGTAATCTGGGCTTCAAAAATGATTATGATGCATTGGGGTAGTACTCATCAAGAAAAATTGAAAAACAATGAAGAAATGATTTGGTGAAACTGTGCAGGGCTGTTGCTGCTATGAAAAGGTCAGACATTGTGATTGCTTTGTATAGGATATTCTATATAAATATATATTAAATTATCTTTTTTTTTTTTCCTTAGTGCAGTTAGAAGAATAGTCATTTAGATTCCATTTGGAGTGTGGAAGGAGAATGCTTGTTCTGGCAAAGCTCAGAGGAAAGCAGCAGAAATGACAGAGGGCTCGATAGCAGCATTTCCTCTCTGCAAATTGTGAAGAAAATTAGGACTGTGTTTTCTACAGGAGAGAAAAGGGAAATGGAAATTTTCAAGAAGTTAAAGGCTGATGCAAAGAAGGTGGTAACCTAGGCTTCATGTTGGCTGGTGATAGGTTAAACAGTAATAACCTTAAATTGCAGTACGAGACATTCAGGTTAATGATTATATAAAATGTTAATTGAATTCTGGAATTGAGTGCTTAATAACTGTCTCTTACCAGAGTCATAAGTGTTCTGCTATCTACTGTCACAGTCTTCCCTGCTGAAGTGTTCCTATGTGCATAAATGCCAGGAACAGTTCTGTCTTCTGTATGTGAGAAAAGAACATGTCAGCTAACAATATACAGACTCTATTGCCTATTTTTATCTGTTTCTGTTGGAAAGAGTCGAAATTACTTTTTTCTTTCACTAACTGTTGTACATTTCCATTGTGTATAGGGAAGATTCTGGTTAGCCTGTTGTCAGTCTCAGCAGGGTTGATAGGTAAAGCATAAGAGGAAATAAAGATTTTAATTTTTTTAAAAAAACCTTTTTTTACTAACTACTTTGTCATGTTCAGCAGCTGTGCTTGTTTTCTAAATTTATTTGATAGTCCCTTCACAGAGATTTTTTTTTAGAAAATTTTAGTGTTAGAAGACAATAGTGTAAGATTAATCTCTCTTCATTTTCTGAGATGCTTCTTGACTCGAGTATCTTATTTGAACATTGGGAATATTTGAAGGCAACATTATGATTCATAGTTGTTAACAACTTCAGTTTTCCTGTATGGTTTTGACAAATTGTGATTTCTGAAAGAAAAGTTTAAAGACTGAAATTATACTCTTAGTTCAGGATAAATGAACATTTGAATCTATAGGAACTAAAAAAACCCAGCTTTATTTGAAAGACTTGCATTTTGAGAAAGAAAATTGTTTCTTGGGTGGCTTGGCACTCTGATATCTATGCTGTGTCACTGGAGAAAACAAAAATGTGAAAAAAAACCACAAGAAATTTACATTAAACTATCTTTGGAAGATGAATTCAATTCCTAGTTCTAATAATTAAGTACAAGGTTTGACTAATGAACATTAGTGTTAAAAGTTCACAAATTGCCTGAATTGGAGACTAAGTTCTCCTTCTTCATCTAGTACGTATTTTGGTACATTTATCAATTTTGTATTTTTCAGAAGTTTAGGTGAATCACATTAGTTGGTGCCAAGAATTAGCTGGTAACCTCATGCAGGTGGGGGAATGTTTTATGGGCTTGGATAAGTGTGCATAGTATTTTGTTGACATTGTGAACTTAAGTATTCAAAATAAAGAAGGATTTAAATAGTATTAGCATGTATGAACTTGCTATTTGGAAGCAAAAAGCTGTTTCAAATTTTTTAATTGGAAAGCATGGTGTAAAGAGGAAAGATGCAAATCTTCATAAACAGATGTTTTCTGAGATGAAAACAAAAATCCCCCAAACAAGAAGAAAAATGACTAAAACCCCATTAATAGCTGTTGAACTTCGTTTTCTCTGAAAAAGCAGTCCTAGTTTATATGCACTCTTTTTCCTTGCTGTTCGTCCCATTGTTGGACATTGAGCCCAATTATTTCTTTCTAAACACTGTAAAAAATGTTAGTATGCTAGCATGAGTGGTTTTTATAATAGATACGGTTGTTTCCATCCCTCTCAAAAGTATTTCCCTGTAGAAGAAAGACGGTGTGTACTAGAGTGTAAAACCAGTTGAGCTGCTAATATAATTTGAGAGGCAAAGGTTTGTTGTAAGGAGAGCGTATTTATTTATTTATCAATTTATTTTAAAACGGCTAATTCAGATGGAAAATGTGATGACCTCTCAGGCATCCTAACCTCCATCATGCCTGATGGAGGTGCAGCAGACATCAAACTACGTACAGGTTATATATATGAATGTAATGTATTAATGCTAATCAGTTTAAGTATTTGGGAGAGAAGAGTAGTTGATGTTTGCAGCAAGGAGCACTGTGTTAGCAAGAGGTGAAGCATGACAAGAGTGGTCACACACCATAAAACACATGTGTCTGTTTTAACTGTGAGCTTTAGCTTCTAGAAGAGCAAGGAATTCTACTTTCTGAAATTCAGGTTTTAATGTGTTTTTTAATCCTCCCTATGGTACCAAGACAAATATCTCAACCGCTTTTTGGGTGGGTTTTTGTCTGTCTTTGTTATTTTTATTGTCTGTGTGAATTCTTTCTGGTGTGCAACGTGTATTTAGGGTTTTTAATCTTGTTTCTCTGCTATTTAATATGGTGGATTATGAATTCCCATATTTTTGAATAGGATTCCTCAATGCATTTTTTGGATATGTACAAGTTGTGGATTTTGACTGTTCTCCTTAGGTGTTGTTGAATTATTTATTATGGTTATCATAACGATATGCATTATAGGACTGTTGGCATTTGTGAGATCAACATCATCATCAGAGCTGGACAATCAAAATAAATTCCAGAAGTAGCTCTTTATAGATGATCCTTCTTTTAGCCTCTTTCTTTCCTTCTATGTAAAATTCATCACTGTTAATGTACCATACTTGTAAAATTTCTTAAGATTTTATTTTGCAAATACTCATAACCATATGTAGTTGATAGTGTGAAGACAGATGGAAGACTTCCTTGGAATTTAGTAAATTTCAAGGCTTCCAGCTTTTTTCCTTAAATACATAAGCAAGTACTTGAGTTTCCTGAAGAGTACTGCAGTTGTATTGCTAAAGACCTGACTTCTGGTTATTCTCAACTGGAGTGTGAATCACTACAGAGTAAGATATGTATTTCAGAGTGATAGTTTGAAGAGCAACAAACAAGTTTCTACTTAAGCTATCTTCTGAATGCATAGGGTGAGTATTATTTCCAGTGTTGAAGTATTGGTCTAGATTGTTTTTCAAAATTCTTATCAATGGTAACTCTTACCAGTAGGTGTTTTTTTTATTCGTGTTGTACGTTTAGTCAAGGGATATACAGCTCCTTAGGTGTAGGTCCTACACCTGTAAAAGCAATACAATCTGAAAATAAAAGATGATTCTTTGGGTTACTCTTGCATAAAGCAACGTTCTGAGAAAAATTGATTTCATAACAGGAAAAGTTATTTGGTGCCAAGGAAAAGTAATTGAAAATAAAGGAATGAATATTCTTCCTGTTAGGAAAAAAAACCTGAAAAAACGTAGTGAAAATATTATATGAACCTCCCATGCTTTAAATAAACTCTAAGACTACTTTAAGAAATATAGGACATTTAATTTCGTCTTCTGAAAGGTCTGTAATAGCAGTTGTAATCTCCTGTCACATATGGTAATGGACTTTTCTTTAACTGTTGGTGATCCCTGGGAGCAGTATTCTCAGCATATTGTTAATTCTTATTTTCTGCTGTCACATGCTTATCCAGGGAATGACCAATTTAATTTCTATTTTCAATTTCACTGTCTTAAGATGATAGGAATAAGTATCCTTTCAATGTGTGTTTAATATTGCTGCTTTTGGAAGAATTATTAGTGTATTAAAGACACTCTGACTATGAATGCAGCTTCAAAAATTATATTGTCCATTCAGTCAAAATCTAAATGCCACTTATTACTTAGGAGGGGAAAAATCCCCTAGAGTTTGCAGGGTATGTTTTATTTAGCAGTGAAGAAAAAATACACATAAAGATTCTTTTTGAGCTGTCTTTCTCTAAATACTTTCAAGCTACTTGAAAGAAGTTACTTTTTACTTTTTTTTTTTGTGGGAAAAAAATCTTTGTCTATTTATATCTTCAGTTTCCTCTCGTATCTTGACATGGCCGTGGTTCTTTTTGGGCTTCTCCAGTAGTCAATTCATTTTGCTCACCTAGGAAGAAATCAAACTTTTCTGTCCTCTTGCCTCTCTCAAGAGGAGGGTACAGGAGATCTATGCCATCTATTACTGGTTTAGTGTGTTGCTTTGCAAGGGTCTGATGACCACAGCTGGAGAAGGACATATAGAAGTAAAAGTCCTCTGAGTTTTTGTGGAAGTGAGTTTCACCTTGGCTGAAATCAGTGAATTCTCTGCAAACTTGTTTTTGTACACCACAGCAGATGCAAACACATCAAAGACTTAAGCAAGTGCTCAGCACTGACATTTTCTGTAAGACTGTCTGCCTTAGAATACTTTTAGGATTTTCATAGTTTAATTTCATTCCAAATAAATAATACTCCACAGAAGTAGATAATTTAATTTCTTGTAACCTTCTCAGTAAAGCGTGACTCTCTTAATCAGCATTGAAAAATCTGAATGGTCAGCATTCGGTAGTATGGTGATACAGTGGCATTGTAGACCTATAGGTGGACACAGAATGGCCAACGTTGGGCTTTCATCCTGGAGGGTCTGCACAAAAATGGATGGGACAGAACTAACTCACAGGGAGACATCTGTTTCTGCATTACTGCTCATCTTACCCAGTCAAGTAATATCAGAGTAGTTACAGGAATGGTGAAACAAAATGGATATAAACTCTTTTTCATACAGTGAAGTTGTTGCAAGTATTTGCAGGTGTCAGTGTCTTCATGGGACGGAATTTTTCCCAGGAGGAGCAGGAGTGCCTTCATTTGGCAGTGTTAGCTGCTGCTCTGGGAGCAGCTGCACATTGGAACATCTGACAAGCTTTAGGCTGTGCAAGTATGAATATCCCAATTTGATAGCTTCATTCCAAGTTTCTATTAATCTAGAGTTGGAAATGTCTTGGAAATTTTGCTTAGAAAAGACACTTTCTTCCAGTCAGATGTCTCAGATTTTGGAGTGCTTATAGTCTATGTATTAGCTAGAGGTCCATCACATGAAAAAAAAGGCTGAAAAGACCTGAATTATTGTACCTCAGAAACTGTTATTTCATCATGATCTATTTTCTCTGCATCAGTACAAACAAATTCACAGGATGCCTGTGTTATGTATGAGAAAACTATCAATTCAAACACTTCCAAAATATATGTATTTCATATTTATTTATATGTAAAATGTTGGTTTTGTAGCTGCTTCTAGCCTGAGGAACAATTTTTAGACAAAACTTCATCATAACCTTTGTTCCAAAGACTTCATACCTTCAAAACATTTTTTATTTTTTTCCCCCCTCCTTTCTCTTTTTTTTGCTTTTAATTAGCAAACATTTTCTTGTTCTTCTGGAATTGGATGAGTGATAGTATCATGTCAGTAGTATCATAAGTGTGAATACTGGTTAAAAAAAAAGTGTTCATGGTATTACTTCTGTGGCTGACCTGGTGCTGCTTTTATTTGCCTCGCCCGGGTCAGTCTTACACTGTGCTGTCTTTTCCTCTCCCTGTTGCTTGTCCTCAGTGGATGTGGTAAATGGGGGAATCCCAGATGAAGGATCTTGCTGTAGAGCAGGGCTTTTGACATCAACAAGTACAGGCTGGAAGACAAGAAACCTTTTCTCATGTGCATTGTTTGATGAATTGATGAGCTATTGGCTGAGTTTCTGTTTGAATGAGTGCTCTGCTTTTATTTATATGGTGTAGGTAATAACCTGTTTTGAGTTGGTTCATTTAGTAATTCTCATTCTTTATTGGAAGTAGAAAAAACCAAAAAGGTTTGCATTCCCTGGAAAAATCTCCCCTGTCTGTATTCTGTGTTTTTGTTGTTATTTTTAATCTCTGTAGGAAATTCAGAGTCTCGACTTACTTTTTGTTGTGCTGCATTGGCAGCGACCTAGGCAGTGAAGCTGAAAATGCTGATCATGATGTTCCCCACTCCCCACCCCTTCTTTTTGACAATCTGTAAAGAAATAGAAACAAGCCTTCAACAACTTGAGTCTTGTTTAGGGAATGATACTGGAAGCAAGTGAAGTAAGTGGAAAGATACCTCTGAATTGTAGCTGTCTAAAAAGATTTTGGAGAAAGCTTATAAACAATAATATTATTGTTGAATTTTTTAAAATGAAAGCAGGCAAAGTCAGGATATAACAACATTGAATATTTTGTGTGTGTATCAGGTAATGTAGGTATCCTTAACTGATGATGAGGAGCATTAAAATAAGAAACCTTAATATTTTCTCTAGTGCTTTTTCATAATTTCTTTTTTTTTTTTTCTCTGTTTTCTGTCCTAAGGTGGCAGGAATTTTTTGTGTGTTGGGTAATGGAAGGCGAAAGAGGAAGATAAGGCTATAATGGGTTTTATTAAACCCAAGCAGATGAAGGTTTACCTAGTTTATTTTTTTCTTTTGAAAATAGTATCCTTCCTCCAGGAAGAAAAAAAAAAAAAAGCTTTTGACTTTTTGTCATTAGCCTTTACTTTTTCCCTTCTTGCAAATTACAGAAATATGTGTAATGGGCCCTCTCAAACTGTCACAGAGAAGGCAATCTCTGAAGACCAAAAAAAGGCATAAATACTATTGTGTGTGAAACACGAGTTTTCTCCAAATTAATTATAGATGTTTCTGAACTTTTTTTCAACTAATTTTTGCAGTCTGCTTCTTGTTGCAAGCCTATTTCTGCATTTCAGTGTTTGTTCATTGTCTGCAGTCTCTCAGAAAGGTTGCCTGAAATATAATCGAGGACTATAATGTTATACACTCATTATTAAAAAATAAAAAGTTCATATAGTTCTGAGCTTTAGGATTATGCGTCTAAGTGCCTTGACTCTCCACCTCATGTCATTAATATTGCCATGAAGTAAAGACAACCCCTACTTTAAACTTTATGGGAAAGACTTCTTTTTACCTGATCTTTCTCTGTGACTCTATTTAAGCATTTTCACATTACTCTCTACTACAATGAGGTGTATATTAGCTGGGTCTTGTCTCCCCCATCAGCAAACCATAATTGAACATTGACTTCATTTCCGTACCCATAAATCAAGTTGGCTATGAAATTTGTAATGTTCTGAGCTATTTTTTCCCCAACAGAACGCGAAAGTCCTAGTAACTAAAGGAGCACGTTCATAGGTAGAGAAGTTACTACAGTGTGCCGTCAAAATGGAGATGATTTGATGGTTAGTACTTGTTTGGAGGAAAAAGGATTTGCTGGCTTTGGCTGAAGACCAGCCTGCTGAAAATTACAAGTTTCACACTTCAAACAGAGGCCCGTTTTTCAGGAAGCAAGGAAGTGAAAGAAAATAATTTGATCAGCAAACTGATCTGTCACATTGGTACCTTACAGTAGGCATGTTTTATTTTATTTAAGGATTTTTTTTTTTTTAATCTTAGCATGATTTCTTACCTGCAATTAACTGCTAGATGATAAGAGAGCTTGGTTTTCAAGTAGGGGATAAAAGCTAAGACTTTTCACAATTAATTAGTTAAGGAATTAATTTCTTCTGAAATGATCTGTCCTTGCCACTGAGCTAGGACATCAGGTTCAATGCTGACCAAATAAATAAAAGACAGTGAAAGTTATGAGGTATATACTGGTATGTTTAATAATATGGCTGAGGAAAAGTCTGGTGTCTCTTGTATCTGTGTAAGTGCCTTTTTGGCGAATTCATGAATTAAGTGGCAAATAGGCATCAAAATCTTCCGGAGAGACAGATCATAAAGCTGAACTTAGTAAAAGCTTAGGAGGCAGTGCCATATATCTGTTTCATACTCTGATGTTTCCCTTCTGTGCAAGAGACTTGGATTGACTTTTTACATGAGGAATAACGTTAGAAACTATTAACTGGCAGATAAATAGAAGGCACTTCAGAGAAGAGAAGCAAAAATGGAGTTTTATTTGGAAAAATATAAACTATAAGTAGGAAAAATGAACACAAGTTTCTTGGGGTAAGGCTACATATTTATGAATTTCAAAGATTGCGAACTCACAAGGATGGGGAAGACTTCTGATAATTACTGAAAGAAAGATGAAGCAGCATCAGTGTCAAACTGCATGTTTCAAGAAGAATGTTAATGGTTTGTGGTACACTTTGTAACTGCACTACTGCCAGGGTAACTAAAATCATCATGCTTAAGCATGATGAAGCATAGACTGTGAAAGAAATATTTAATAGCAATGGCTCTTTGTCCAGGCATAAATTATGATTTTGGACAGTTTTTGTCTTTCTTCATTGCCTGAGATATTTTTTTGTTTGTGGGGCTTTTTGTGTGTGTGTGGGGGGGGGGTTTCGTTGTTGTTGTTGGGGTTTTGGGTTTGTTTTTTAAATTTGATTTTATATTTTTTACCATTTTCGGATTTAATGAAGCAACTCACTTGCATTGACTTTCTTCTTGAAAAATCTTTGTGGAAACAGAACATAGGTTAGTTGGCTTTTTTTCTTTGTTGTTTGCAAGGGAAATAGGTGTATATAGTGTTTTACATCTATTTGTGCTTGACATGTTAGGCCAGTAACAGTGGAAAAAAAAATCACAGGGCCTGCCTCTACTGGGATGTAATGAAACACCTCATATTACTGTTAGCTAACACCATCTAACTGCTGCTGTTTACCTTTATGGTAACTGTAGTGTGTGGACCTGGGCCAGACCCCCATCCTGCCTTTTTTTGCTCCGTTCTTCGACAGCACAAGGGAAGAAAATAAGGTTGACAAGCTCGTGGGTTGAGACAAAAGACAGGAAGATCACTTTTTTTTTTGTAAAACACCAGTTAACTGTCACAGGCAAAACAGATTCACCTTGGCAAAATTTAACCAAATTTCCACCCTAGCACCCAGCAGAAGGGAATGGGGGCTGGGAGCTGCGGTCAGTCCATTGCACTTGGTCTCTGCTGCTTCTTCCTCCTCACCCTGTTCCCCTGCTCCCAGCCTGGAGCACCACTGTGAATAGTTAGCTGTAATGTTTGCCCTAAACTCTCATTGAAAATCTCAAACAGTTAGTTGATCTTGTGAATCAATGAGATTGTGAACATTTCCCTTGTTTATATTTCATGTTTCTGCCAAGTGCAGTAATATCTTAAGATACTATGATGATTGTACACTAAAATAATTATTATTAATATGTTATAATCATCTATAAATGGTAAAAAATCCTAACTCTTTCAATCATTTAGTACTTCTTTACAAGTAAAGAATTACTTTCTTGTAAAAGATAAGAACATATTTTTTATGGCTTTCAAAGGTATAATTTTGCTGTGTAGTTTACTTGGGTATTGGCTTCTGATTTTCTTGGAGTAGGTAGATTTCAGAGGAGGGAGTGAGGTTGTGTGTATTCATGGAATATAACTTCCTAAGTTGAAAAAGGGGAGGAGAGGGGAAGTAGTTTGCAATATGCTGAACAGATGCTTTGGCTTTGTGATAAGTGGTCTGTGAATGCTGTCTGAAGCATTTCATGAAGTGCTGTAGGACTAACATGTAGATAGATGTATGCAAATTTACTGCTAAGCATTTTTACATGATGAAAAATGAGACTGAAAAAGTGGAGTACTATAAAATATGTTGATACGTAGAAAAATGTGTTGAAGCTTCCAAAGGCTATAGCAGATTACCTGACTATAGAATCAAGATCTTTAAATGCTTCTAGTTTATTTGTTATAATTTCATTGTGATTTTCTTTTCCTCCAAATGCTTTTATCTTGAGATAAGTTGAAAGAAGCAACATTTTTAAAAATCTGGAAAGATCAATTCTTATAATCTGTTCCTTCTTTCTCCCTGCCAGCTTCCCTTCAGAAAAAGTTGGAGGGTTTATCTGCTTCTGTATCTTAGCTTTGGAAATATTAAATTTTCTAGGAGAAAGTCAGTTGCTTTTTTGTGTATCACTCAAAAATATTTGCAAGATACAAGTAAAAAAGGCTAAGAGGCAATTTAGATGGCTGTGGAGACAATCAGTGCTAACAGTGTGGGAAGCAGTCTTAGTTTTCCCCAATCCTTTTCAGTTTTTCTAACTCTTATGTAGAAGAAAAAAACCCCACATTGCTGATGTACAACCTCCCCCTGCTACATGCATAGTGTTTAGTAACAAAAGTTTGAAAATCTTTATTTTTAGTCTGTCAGTCAGGAGTAATCAGGTGCTTATAAGAACATATGTATTACCAAAGTAGAGATTACAAACAAGTGTATTACTAAGTTTGTTCTAGAGTCCAGGGGCACAAAAACTGTACACCAGTGGATGTGGTTTGTAAATGTGTTTTTGAGCAGCTCTCAGGCAACTGCTGATTGATTCTAGACCATAATCCTTAAAGACTTACAGTAACAGCAAAACAAAGTAGTATAATATTATTCCTTTGTGTCTTTATAAAAGGGTATTAATATGAAGAAATTAACTGGAACTGCCATTTTGCCAAATTCTCTAATAAAAAATAACTCCAATAATGGATTGTGTGTATAATTCTTAATGTGAAGTGGTTGCTTATGTTATATTATCATAGAGTTTTCTTTAAAGCCTTTTTTAAAGATGGATATTAAAAGTAGGGATTTGAATGCACTGTGCTTTAATAAGAGCAGCTTTCATTCTATAGTGTTTCTTTCCCTTTTTTTCTAAGTTTTTTAACACAGAATTGTTTTGCAGACTAGTAAATTAGCATTTCACACAGATGACTTAATCCATGTACATAAATTTTCAACTTTTCCTGAACAACAGCTTGTCACCAATTTTCAGAATGGCTAATAAAACTGTTTAGGACATACTAGAATACAGCAATTCCTTCTTGCCTAAAAATCAAAGGACAAAATTTGATATACACAATGATAATAATTTCTATGAGTATACTTCAGGGATTTTTCACCAGTAAGTGCTAATTCATGTGAATACTCCCAAGATTTCTGCGAGACTACTCATTTGGGCAAATGTTCACAAATCTATTACTTTTTTAAATTTAGGTTTATTTTTTACTGTATTTGTGATGGGTTTAATTGGAACCTTTTTCAGGAGGAAAGACTTTATTGTGATGTCCTTTAGGACTGAAAGTATAGGAAAATCTGTCAACAGGAAGGTTCTGGATTCATTAAGCAGAGCGGTAGATAAATTTAGGTTAGGAAACTTTCCTGTAGCAATGATTCAGATTATATGATGAGTTGGATTTTCTCACTTGGTTGCAAGGTTTTGCTCAGCATGCTCTATATAGCAGGCTTGTTCTGTGGAGTTCATTCACTAAATAGGACCTTGGTACAGAGTTGTGACTCTTGAAGAAATGGAGCAGCTCTGGACTAAGTTAGATGGCAGCCTGTCTTTATCGTTCATTCCACAGAACAGCAGGAGAGACTGTTTCATCAGTACAGCCTGTATAACCTGTTGAAACATATGATTTCCACTTTCTGCCTTTGTAGCTAGACAGGCACAGCTTGTTTTGTCTTATGTATGCTTGTAATACACATTTGCAAGATGGACTCTCTTCCAGCTATTGAAACTTCTGTTAGCCCCTCAAATCCATTGGCAAATGGAGCAGTAAACCAAGCTTTTCAAAACAAATTTGGCTTGGTGTCCTAAGTCAGCTATTTCCATTGCTAATGTATCTCAAATTTAAGTCTGCCTCTTTTTGTCTGGGTAGGTTCTCAGAGATATATGATGTCTTCTGTAGATACTGCTTCAATTATGTTTCTAGCCATTTTATGGCTTGCTGGATTTCATGCTACTTGATTTTTGAGATTTCTGGGATATGAAAAACTGTGCATTTCATCCTTTTTCACAGCGAACAATCAGTTTCTTATAATTTATCTTTTTCTTTACTACTGTATTTTTTGTTTTCTGTTTTTTTTTTCCCACTCCCCCCTTCCTTAGGATCATATATGATAGTGATTTCCTCAGACCATGACCCTGGAGAAAAGACTCGACTTCAGCTTCCAACGATGAAGGAAAACGATACTCACTGCATCGATTTCAGCTACCTTCTGTACAGCAAGAATGGAGCAAACCCAGGCACTTTGAACATCCTGGTTAGGGTAAACAAAGGGCCATTGGCCAATCCCATCTGGAACGTCACTGGCTCCACAGGCAAAGACTGGCTTCGAGCAGAGTTGGCTGTCAGCACTTTCTGGCCGAATGAGTATCAGGTAAACTTACAATAAATCCACACCAGTTTATAATTTTTACTGCAAGGTCCTATTCAGTTTGTGTTTGTTTTGGTCTATTCTGATAGAGTATTCTCCCAGCGTCCTTAAGTAAAGTGTTTCATTAAGAATAAAGAATTATTTGAGGATGGATTTTTTTTTATAGCAGGTGCTGGTTCAAAGTTATTGGTTATTATATAATAGGAAAAAAACAATCTGGAAACTAGCCTTGCTAAAAGAAATAGTAAAGTTCAAGTCCGGGAAAATAAAAAGATTATAAACTCCCAGAAATAAATTGCCTATGCAAGTGTAATTTGTACTTGTCTTCCCTCCTTTTTTGTATATGTTTGTGTTACTGTGTCTAATTACATGAGTGTAAACTGTTTTTTTTCCACATTTGATTCATTTGCTGTGCAGGCAGAATGGTGCTCACCTAATGATCAGCTGTTCTGGACATATTTTTCTCCTGTTTGCTTCCTGTGGGACAAAACCACCTGCAGTGTAGGCCTGTTGTTTGGAGGGAAAAGTTGTCTTGCTATTACTAGATGCTGTTATTTGGTTTGTTTGATTAACCAGAGAAAGTACCTGCAGCTGTTTTGCTCAGTGGGTATTTGATGTGAAGGATGAATCTCATACATGGGCATTTTTGTCCTGGCACGTAGGAGTGGGAAGAGTTGCATTAGATGCACTTAGATGGGTTGTTACACCATGAGGTGTTACGTGCTTACAGGCCCCTATCTAAGGATGCTTCACATCATTAGTGCTCTTGCAAACAGTTTGAATGTCCAGACTAATTATCAAATGAAGAAAAATGGCCGCTTTATTATTGGTTTTGTTGAATAGATATTGTAGGAGTGTTTCTTAAAAGTGCCTTTTCTGAAGTCTGTTGTAATTGCCCACCATAAAAATGAGGGAATGCCGGTTGAGACGCGGCTGAGGTCATTTTGTCTGTTCAGCTGGGAGAAGAGGAAGCTGAGGGGACACCTCACTGCAGTTACAACTTCCTTGTGAGGGAAGGAGGAGGGGCAAGCACCGATCACTTCTCTCTGGTGACCAGTGACAGGACCTGAGGGAATGGCATGAAGTTGTGTCAGGGGAGGTTTAGGTTGGTTTTTAGAAAGAGGCTCTTCACCCAGAGAGTGGTTGGGCACTGGAACAGGCTTCCCAGGGAAGTGGTCGCAGCACCAAGCCTGACAGAGTTCAAGAAGTGTTTGGATGGTACTCTCAGGCACATGGTGTGAGTCTTGGGGATGGTTCTGTGCAGGGCTAAGGGTTGGACTTGATCCTTCTGAGTCCCTTGCAACTCAGTGTATTCTGTGATTCAGTGCAAGCAGCCTTACTTACATGGTGAAAACTATGTAATTTACTGCCATTTAATGTTTTTGTTAGGTTTTTGTTTCCCTGTTTTTAATGTTTTTGTTTATAAAGAAATTTAATCTATCAGTGGCATTGAAACTGGGTAAAATTTGATTTAATGTTCTGAAGCCTGGTTCCAGAAAACTTGGCTTCTGAGGAGGTGTTTTATTAACCCTTTTATGTTGCTAGAAACTAGCTTTTGGTGTGCTTAAAAAAACCCTCATGAGCCTTTTATAGCAGCATTGCAGTGATCAACTATAGCAGCATTATATGCAGTAAATCAGGTTTCTGCTGACAGATGGCCAGGCTTGACAATGAAATTGGTGGTTGGGGCCTTATCTTAGCAACATGGCCATTTTTCACTTAGGTTATAGCCTTCACATTATCTCTCTATAGACTGTGCTTAAATTCACTCTTTCTTTTGCTTGGTCATCCAGCAGAATATTGAAATCCTATGTAACCCAGTTTCTATTTGCTGTTAATGCAACCTGCTGTGATTTGTGTCCAACTTACACAATTGTTTTTACGAGCAAGAAGGGAAATCTGTGTGCTGTCCATGCACGACTTCTTGTTTGCACAAACAGGATTGGTATTTTTGTGGGTTTGGTTTTGGTCCTTTGAGGTCTCAAGGTCAACATTGCTCTTGGTAGATAACCCCGCCAGCCACGGCCGCTCCACACCGGGCC
>VWZF01004785.1:633185-668777 GCA_013396755.1 Sclerurus mexicanus
TTTGTGTATGGGTTTGGTTTTTTTTTTTTTTTTTTTTTGTTTTTTTTTTTTTTTGTTTTTGTAATGATTTAAGCTTCTAGTGTCTACAGTATATATGGCAAGAAATTTTAATATTAATTCCATGTTAGGACTATTCCTTTGGGTTTCTTAAGCATGGGGCCTGTAATTCTTCAGTTGTCCTATTTTGCACTGGGGAGTTTCAGCAGTCCTCTAATGATACGATCTGTCTTCTCTCTTCTGCTAGCAAGGCATCTGCGTTTTTTCTATTCTGCTTGTTTAACATGTGGATGAACTCTCGAAGAAAAGGGTTTGATTAGAGAATCCCTTGGGATCGAGGTTATGATTTGATTTTGATCCTTGTTACTTCTAGAATCTTTTTCTATCACTCTGTCGGAAATATGCCACGTTTGACCTGCCTCAAGTTTGCTTCAAAGGAAAAATATTTTGGGATTTTTGTTGTTCAAACTCTGTAACTGACTGGGAGTTTATTCTCTGTTTTCTGTGTTGGTTATTACTGTAATTAATTTATTTTAGTTGAGATTTTTATTCCTGTCTGTTTTGTCTAATGCTTCTGTTCATTTCCCCAGGTTCTCTCCTACTTTGCACAGTAGGAAGTATCCAACTGCTGGGGGCTGTCTCTTCCTCCCTGCTTCTGTCACAGTCAATTTCCACTTCCCTTGTCTTCATCATTCTTTTTTAGTTTGATTTTGTTTGTTTGGGGTTTGTTGTTTGTTTTTTTGAACACTGTCTCCCAGAAATCTCTGGTTCCTATTTTCTGTATGCACATTTGTTTTGCTTCCACAGGATCACATCTCTGTTCACTCACATGTGGGGTCCATTTTGTAATGCGAACCATGGGCTTTCCAGTTTTGGTTTTATATTACATATCTGGTGTTTATATCAGAAAATGTTAAATAAACTATTTGAAACCATAAATTTCAAACTTGTAAAAAAATGACTGATTTGGTTTCTTTTTGCTTCTTTAAAAAATCACTATACAGTAATGTTGCTCCGTAGTTTAACCAATGGGCTGGCTAGGATACTGACTTTGTAGGAGTGATGTTGCACCTGGAAGTATAGTTAGCAAAGTAAAACTACTGAACTGCACCAGTCAGAGGGTCTTTTATTCATTCAGAAAGTCTAACGATGTGCAGGAAAACTCTAGAAAACCAAATCGTTTTCTTGCTGAATTGTGAATCCTGATTTGCATAATGCATTTGTTCTTTATTTTAATACTGATTTATAGCATTTGTCAAAGTTTAAATTGCTCAAAAAAGTTATTTTCCTTTATGATCTTGAAAGGCCTTGAAACTGTAATAGAAGTATAACAGGAGGATGGTAGACTGAAGATTTACTAATGGTATGTACAGTTGGGCCATATGCTACATAAGGTAGGAGACATTTCTTATGAAATATGAGAATTTTTGCCTTTTTGGATAACAGATCACTATTCTGAACTCAGATATGTGATACTGTAAACAAGCTGCATGCAGAAAAGTTTGGGAAAAAAGGAAATTAGATGTGGTCATATGATACAGCTAAGAAAGGAAAGCAACAAATGAAATGGAATATACACAGCCTGTGTGAACCGTGTAGAACAGAGTTATAAGCCAACTTAAGGAGAAACTTACCCTCCCAAACTCCAGCTTTGTATTTATAAGATAGGTGTCCCTTTTCTATATATGGCCTTTTACCTTGAAATACTGCATAGCATCAAGAAAATACAAAGAAAATCTTTAGAAAATAAACAACAAAAACATTCCAAAGGACTAATATTTTTAAAAGATGTTATTTAAAATATATTGCAATACAGAAGATTACTTAATACCCAAGACCTACTGGATAAATAAAACTTGGAACTAGGGTAAGTTTGTTGGTAAGAATGTAATGTAGAAAGTGCTATATTTGAAAATTTTAAGCAACACCGATAAGCAGCCAACCAGTCTTGGATGTTGAGTTGCAAGACAATGAAAATTATCTGGTGGAAATCTCAGCATGAGAGGCAGTTCAGGGACAGAGGAGAGCAGTCTGTAGCCATGCATGAGAGGCAATGCTCAGTGAAATGGGCTAAGTTATCTGGCCTGGAAAAAGACACAATTTAGAGGAATATGATAGAGTTCTGCAAAACTGTCACTAATATGAGGGAGAATCCTCTTCCACTTGAAGAATTATGGGCTTTTTTGGTCTGGCGGGGAAACTAGTTTGAAAAGAAGTGTATGGAGATGGGTCACACAGTGGGTTTTAGACTCATGAAAGTGTCTGGCAGGAGTAGCTGTTGTGGATGCCAGAAGATGCTGTTGTGGATGCCCAGTGCCTCCCACCACTCAAGGCGATGTGTATTTAATTTGTTTCTCGATTCCTACACAGACCAAATGTATTTTTAAAAGTTCTGTGTTTAAACCAGCCTGGTCATATTTTGTGTAAGGTTTCATCTGACTGTCGAAATGAAAACTGACTTGTCTGCCACTACCAGCCCTACACCAATTTTTTTGGCTTTTTTCCCCTTATAATTTCCTTTCAGTCTCACTTTGGGTGACAGAATATTTTAGACTTTTTTAAATTGAAATTTACAAACTAAGCCTTTTAAATTAATCTAGTTTCTAAGGATTCTCAGAAATAAAATATGAATTATAACTTTTTTGATGAGTAGCTAGAATTTCATTCTAGAAGAGATATTGTTTAGTGAAATGTGTCAGTAAAAGATGGGTAAGCTGTATAATTAAAGAAATCTAAGCTAATAGTTATTAAACTGAGAGAACTTTTTTTTCCCTTAAAATTGAAACAGCTTGTGTTTGGTATGTAGTATAAGTCACTGCAGTGTTCCTTGTATAGGTGCATCATTCTTTAGCACTCCGTTTGTGGAATAACTCCCTTGAGAATACTTTGTGGCTTTTAAGAATTTAAAGTGACTGTCCATAACTATTTTGATTCTAGTTCATAAATGCACAATGAAATGGCTTATAGATTTGTTTTTAGTCTTCCTTCTTTCCTTCATAGTTTTCACCAGTTAAAAGCACTTTTAAGTGTCTCACTGATTGCCACTATCTCTAATGATTGAAAATATCTCCAAAGAGGAATGATGCTTTTTCATCAGAAACACTTTCTAAACCTCTAAGTGTTCTCCTGACTGTTTCTTGCTAGACAGCACTTAATCAGAAGAATTTTTCTTTGTACAGTTAATTGACGAGTTACTCAGAAGAATGCTTTCTTTATAATGAACTTTCTTATTGCTTCTCCAAGACTTGCTAGTACAAATAAAACACTATCTTTTTTAACTGCTAGGATAAACATGAACATGTGCAAGCATATCCGTCACATTTCTGTCTCATTTCTTTCAAGGTATTTATCTATTTGGTGAGGACAAAGAAAGCATAAGTTCCAATAGAGTGATTACCAGCACCATTTTAATAATTTAGTTCTGTAAATCACAAAGCACTCACAGCTCTCAAAGGACTTGTACAAATAATGTCTCATTCCAGTCTTCAAACTGGAAAATCATAGTGCAAGGAGCGAAAGTGAGTGTTGCCCAAACAAGCCCAGTCACGGCTGAGGTGGCGGACTCCAGGTTTTCAGTAACACCATAAGTATTGTAGACTTCCTGGAAGCTCTTTATTTTTTCTTAGAAATGTCAGGGCAGGTTTTGGCTGTTAGCTCAGGTCTGTGGCATTGTTTCACTAGGGTATGTTCTGTGGGCTAGCCACAATGTGCTTTTTCTCCATCCAGGGTTATGAGCACAGGAACTTCCTGAGGGATAAGCAAATGATGGTGGTGGGAAAGCAAGTATATGTTGGTGATATACATTGTTGGCCTCTTCCCCATCTATTGTGTTGTCTCCTCCTCCCCCACACCTTTTTATTTTTTCCTTAAGAACTTTAAAAGTGTTTTATGGAGATGCATATGGTAGCTTTCCTAACTTGGTAAGTTTGATTTTTTTATTGGCCTGTTTTGAAGAAACCAAATTTATTTTGGGGTCTGCTATGTTAAAAAAGGTCCAAGATGATAAATTAGAACTAAATAATTTTTGCAATTAAAAATAGCAGAGATTATTGTTAATCAAGTAAAATCTGTCAGCCATGTCTCAGTCAGTGACCCAAGCTGTACTTCACAGTTACAAGCAGAGATGGCTCTGCCTCCACAAAACACCAAGAACTCCATTCCAGCAGGGGTGTAGATGAAATGACTTTGGATGCCTTGGTTTTTACAGGCTAAGGAATTGTAGAGTCTGAGAAATCGCTTCTGTTGCTCTGTTCTTAGTCCAGTGCTGAAGAAAAACTGAATTTACAGAACTTTGAAGCTGAAGTGTTTGTATGCTGAAAAAGGAAATGCTGGCAGTTTGCTCCTTCCCTTTTCCTTGGTTTAAAATTTTTAACACTGTCTTTTTCACTGCTTTGTTTTCTTTTCTATTACAGTTTGTGAGTAGCTTTTTTGTGTTCTGCTGTGTTCTGGGATTCCTGTGCTACGTGTATGATCTGAACTTAAAAGGAGGCTAGAAGTGTTATATGTGAAGTACTAAAGTATTGTAAGGAATTTTATGGCTATAATACAAGATGTTCAATTCTCTTTCCATGAAATAATGTAGTGCCGATGAGGCTGATGAGGATTTTGACTTTTTTCACTATTCCCTGTAAAATGGTGGTTATCTTAAGGCTGAAGTGCTGAAAATTCAGTAGATGCTTGGCATTTCCAAAGGCAGCGAAAGATTTGGAGGTTAATATGCCATATGAGTCCCTTTTATGAATTACCTTTAATTACCTAAAAGTTTTGAATGGAACACTGACTGGCTGTAAACTCAGGAAGACTTAATTTGAAATAAATATGTAGTATTTTTAGCCAGTGCTTAATTCCTGATGGAATATATGTGACTTTAACCTCAGCACTCTTCCAGGAAACATTCCATGGATCTACAAGGTGGTATGCAAATTTTTTTATTAACCTTGATTACCAAGATTATGAAAAGCCTGTAGCATTCTTCTCCCCGTCATGCAGCAGGAACTGTCAGGCAGTGAAGTGGAAAACACACTATTGCTAATCAGCCATCTCAGAGCGCCTGATTCAATTTTTTCAGAAATACAAAATTGACTTAAATCATGGTGTGTAAATAAAGAAGTTCTGGATATAGTTCCTTTTTCCAAGATTTTTCTTTTCTAGGATTTTAGTCTGTAGTTGGAAAGCATAATTACTTGTTACATAAGAAGCTCAGATTTTGTCATATTTTTATCAGCTTCTGCAAGATCCTATCACTTTCTAAGAAAAATTGCAAATCTCACACTATCAAGGAGCTGACAATGATATACTCTTCCATTCAGCTCTTTTATTCACATGAAAAGTGAAATGAATGAAGGAGGGTTATGGCAGAAATCGGCCATACGTGCTTTAAGTTGATGGCTAAAGAAAAGCAGAAATTGATAGTACTTTCATTTTATTATACAGGTTCTGAAAAGACTGAGTAATGAACTGTGCTCTGCTAGGGGTTTCCAGACTACCCCTAAGTGAAAGTAAATAAAATTAAAAAAATATATTAGTGAAGTATTGAATCATTATCAGAAGTTCACTAAAATCTCTGCACTTCAAAAATTGGAAGCCAATCAGTCTTCAAATTCACAGGCCTTGAAGAGTCAGGGTTTTCAGTTTTAAAGTCTGAACTCATCAATTTCTCACTGATAAGATATATTGTTAGGCAATTTTTGCTGCGAAGCATTGTATGCTGCTTGATGTCTGGATTTTCCCTGACCATTCCCAACCCCCCAGTGCCTCTGTTGGTGTTGCGGCTTAACCACAGGGGGCAGTGAAGTCCCACACAGTCCCTTGCTCCCTCCCCTCCACCTCCCTGTGGGATGGGGGAGAGAAGTGGAAGAGAAAATCAAGAAAGCTCATGCTTTGAGATAAAGACATTTTAATAGGTAAGGAAAAAGCTGTGAGTGGAAGCAAATTAAAAACAAGGAATTAAGTCCCAGCTTCCCATGGGCGGGCAGGTGCTCAGCGGTCTCCAGGAAAGCTGAGCCCCATCACATGTAATACTGACTTGGGAAAACAAATACCACCATTCTTAATGCCTCCTTTCTTCTTCTTCCTCTCACTTCACATGCTGATGATGCCATGTGGTATGGGGTATCCCCTGGTCAGTTGGAGGAGGAGTGAAGAGGGGCAGGTTAGATGTCCTGGCTGTGTCCTCTTCCAATTTGTCTACCCCCACCCTACTCAGGATGGGAGATGGTGTGAGAAGCAGGCAAGGCCTTGGCTCTATGCAAGCCCTGCTCAGCAGTAACTAAAATATCCTCATGTTATCAACACTTTTGAGCACAAATCCAAAACATAGCCACATGCCAGCTACTATGAAGAAAATGAACTCTACCCCAGCAAAAACCAGCACAGTTGGAAACAAAATAATGCTGAGAACTATGCAGCTGCTTCACTTTCTTTTTGTCTTTTTCTGACTTTTATTATTTAGGGCAAGATGAAATGCTCCAGAAGAATCTTTTGAGTATGTGCACACCAAACTATAATATATTGGTTGTTTTGATGGGATTTTTTGAATATTTTCTCTTTTTCTAATGTTAAGTGGTGAACAAGCCTGAGGCTTGGAGTAGAGTCAAAAGGTGTTCTTCATCCCGAGTAGTATGTAAGAGCAATCCTATGTTGATTGGTGATATGACCTCCTCAGAGAGAAATAAGAACTTCATATCTTTATAACTCTCTCTAGCCTGTATGTGCTTCTTTTCTGAAGTTTAGACTTTGTTTGAGGTGACATTGAAAAAACAACTGAGATGGTTGCTCTAAAGGAGAAAATAATCAAAATTCAAAGATGGGCAGGAAAGTGTGTCAATTAATTTGCGCTAGAATGACATTGCCATCAAATATGCAAGGTCCACGTATTTAAACAAAATAAACAAACTAGTGTTGTTGAATTTTCTGCTTTGCCCAAAAGATATTACAAAGCATTTTTAAGTCATCCCCACTGTTCTTGGTGCCTCTTACCAGAGTGAAGTAAATTAGACTCTGTTCTCGAAGTTCTGAAATACCATTTGAAGTAGAACAATTTTCTGGCCCTAAGATAGTGATGGGAAGTTTGCAAACTGGTAGGTGCCCTGTGGCATGTAAAGCAATGGTGCAGTAAGGCACCAGTTCCCTGGTCTCAAAGCATTGGTTGCATTGTAGTCTTTGCAGACATGTTTTTTCCTTTGAGTGCTCCCCCCCTTATTCCTGGCCAGTTATGGACCTCCTTCACTGTTTTCTTTAGATGTCTTTATGTGCAACTCCCAGAATGTTAAAAGAATTTGTATAAAACTTGTTGGAGTCGATTTCTTCAGCAAAGTACCAGACTACCTAAAAGAAACCCTGTGCAACCCAAGTGGAGTTTTTTCCTGGTGATTTGCGTGTGTGTGTGTGTGTTTTGTTTGTTTGTTTCTTTGCTTTTGTTTTGTGGCCTTGGTGTCTTCTAGAGTCTTTTATGTGTTATTCAAGAGACCTTTTATGTACTATTCATTTGCTGGAATGGGTTCTGTAGCTGTAAGCCTTTTTGGTTTTAAGGTTTACTGTTGCTCACTGAGATTTTGTTGATGCACATTCCAGGATTTCTGCATCTCCGCCTGCAAGCCACAAACAAGCCTCCTCAAACAAGCCACAGCACACAAAAGCCCAACACACAGCTATTCCTCAGTGTTGAGCTGGAACAGTGCATTAGTGCTTGATAAGTGCAAGGCAGAGCCAAGACACATTTTCCATGCTGGTGGAAGGTACAGATTGTGTAGGCATCCCTACTAATGCAGAGCAGAGGAGTTAATGGGGTTGTTGCAGTGTCACTTTACTGACCTGCTGCAGTGTGAACATCAAATTTACTGAGGGCGATTGTGTGTGCATGTTTGATGCTTGTCTGTGAGTTACCTTTAGAAATTTCATAACGTAGATTTTTTAGTCTTGGGTCAACTTTTTGGCTTGGATTACATTTTTGCTGTAATTATCAATTTTGTTGTCTTTGTTATGTTCACCAGTTAAAGAGTGTATCTCACAGTTCATGCATTATTCATTAGGTGTTGTCCTTTGGAAGGGAAGAATTTTGTCACCTGAAAGTAATAGCAGTAGGTTTGCTGCTCTTTATGGAATGAAATTATTTCCAAGTAAGGAAAGCATATTCGTTTAATGTGAATGACTACGATAAGCCTTTAAAAAAGTTAAATAATAGAAGTCCTGGAACTCCAGTCTTTCCAGAGCATTGTTAAGTTACTGGAAGAGGAATTGAGTATTAGGGATTTTGTGGTAGCACTCAACTGGTGGCGGTCTTGAGCTGTAAGACAGAACAAGGGAAGTTTTATAACTCAGTGGAGGTGTGGGTTTCTGAGGTATCATCCTGTCACTGGCTTTTGCAGATGGGAGAAGAAACAGTGGTTGTGCCAAATGCAGCAGTGGTCACCTAAAAGATCTGCTTGCCTAGAGCATTTCTAGTGTGCTCTGTCAGCAATAGAAAAGAAGGAGTAAGGAACAAGTGATTATACTGTATCTTCCAGTTGTCAAACTTCAGCAGTAAAATACAATTTATCTGGTGTATCTGGCTGCCTGTGTTAGGTGTGCACTGTGTTCATGTCATGTAATTTTGGTAGGTTGATCATTAGTTGATTTGGTTGGACCTGGTTAGCTTCAGGTATTGCAGCTGACTGGTTAACTATAGAATTGGATCTGAAAATGAAAAAAAAAAAAAAANTTAGTATGTTTAACTCATAAATTAAAAAAAAAAAAAAACCAAAAAAACCCCCCAAAAAACCAAGCAAACAACAAACAAACCCAACCTCCAAACACCTCAAAAACTAAAGTCCACTGTCTTTGTGGACTTCAAGGCAGTAATGAAGATGTATAATCTTTATTTAGTCTGATTTTTTTTTTCTTTTTGAGAATTTAAAGGTAAACATGCTCACATCCACACCCTCTCGTGTGTGACCCCCTCTTTCTCACCCCCTTCTTTTCTACCATGCTTAGCAGATTACTGTAAATTTTCTAGCCTTCAGTAAATTAATTAATAAACAGTTGCAATCTGCATCTGTCTTTTCCTCACTTTCCTTCTTTTGAGTTGTGTTACCTTTTGTATTAAATATAAGCACCTTGTTGTGTGTCTGCATTGGCAATTCATTTGCTTGTTCAGAGGTTTAGTGGTTTAAAAAAAAAACAGTGATATACTTACATTGTATTGTTTAACTGATGAATTGAACTTTGGTATTTCTCTAATTCTAGTTGATTACGGTGCAGACACTGTGCTGTGTGTCTGGAGAGGAAGGAGCAGGGATGTCTTGCCTTCAAAAGGGCATGGAAGGCATCAGCACTGTGGTCCCTGCCTCCCTCTCCTGCTGCATCCACAGCTGCAGGCAAGAGGGCTGCAATACTGGTTTTCCCCATCACTGTCCATTTTCCCAGCTGCTGCCCTTGGAAGGGATGTAAAGGAAGTTGATATTGGTCTTACTTCTGCACTGCCACAGGTCCCTACCCTGCTGTGAAATTGCATGCATCCAGGGTGATACTTGGTCTTCTCCTTTGACAGAGTGAATATGTGCTGCCCTTGATGCTCTACTTCTATTTGTAGAGAACACACAAACACAAAAAAAATCCGGTTTAAAATAAATAAAACAATAGCTAGTAATAATGAATAATAATACTACTGCCAAAAACCCCTTATCAAACATTTCTCTTTTTCTATAATTGTAGGTCAGGGGGGTTACAAATTCCTGTTACCATATTTCTAGTGGGTTTTTTAATGTAAATCCGAAACACAGGGTAACAATCTCTTGTTTGGTTTTCTACTACTCTTGATGAGAGAGATATGAGTCCATCACATTGAATCAAATTTATTTCCTATATGAACTGAATTATTAAACTATTTGTAATGTACTGAAAGCTGGGATAAATGATCAAAATATGGGGTTTGTGTTTTTTTGATTTTTTTTTTTAATTTAGTTTTGGTTTTGGATACAGGTTAAAATATCAAGCAGTTTGCAGTGCATTTGCAGGTTACAAAAGAATTTTTTTCTGTCGTAGATCTTGCCAGGAGTTTTGTTGTTTATTGTGCGACTTAACATAGAAATCAGAACAAAACTGGAATTTGTTTGATTGGCACATTTATCTTTTAGCTAAAAATGGTGAACACCAAGTACATGTGATGGAGTTTGTGTATAAGAGCATGTGCCTAGATTTTTAACTTTTGTCTTTATAAGGATAAAAATGAACCCTAAGGTAAAGCATCATCTTTGTCCCTGGACTTAATTGTGAGATCTTAACAGCATACATTTGAACAATGAAAGGGAATAAGGTTTGGTAGCAACTGTCTGATTTTCTGTAAAGAGATCGAACATCAGATGTACTTACCTTGGTAACATTGAATTCAATATGAATTTATGCTGCTCAAGTGTTGTTGATTTATTACTATTTATTACTGATTTATTACTGTCCAAAGTGTAACTTATAGTATAACCAATATTTTTCAAAGCACTATGTGAGTAGTTTCAGCTGTTTGTCTTGTTTTAGAAATCTAGTGTAATGGAACATGACATGCATTTTAATATATTATTTGTTTACATATGTTAGATAAATGTGGCTTAGCGCGTTGAAACAGAAAAAATGTGTTAAGTGGGTATTTTCTCACAACAAAACAGTTAAACCAGACACAAGCTTTCTTTGGCTGTAGCTTTACAGAACCATCAGTTATGTTTAATATATATGATTGAAGAATGCCCCCCACAAATTAGAAAGGCTTATTTTTGGTTTTTTTTCAAAACTGTAACAATAATTAATTTTCCAGATAATAATTGTTTTTGCCCCCTATTTTTCTATTTTTTCCCCCCTCTCTTGTCAACGGTATTGTGTGTCATAAGATAGTATTGAAAAATGTGGATGCTTCAGAACCTTGTTTGCTGTGGTCAGATCTGTAGTAGGAAAGTTTGCTGAAATACAGGTGTCCTCATACTTCCAATTCTAAAATTAGAAAGCATTTTATTTCAAGCATCTATATGTCTTGCTCATTTTCAAAGAAGAGTGACAGGATCAGTAGCAGAGGCAATAAGCTTAGTTTCTTGCATGGATATTCTTAATAACAACATAGAAGATTATAATTTCACTCAAAAGTAAAGTCATAACAAAGGTAAGTACTTTTCTTCCCCATCTTATTTAGATTATTAATTAAATAGGGAAAACCAGCTTGTCCATTTTTAAATCCAGGGTAATTTTGCTAGAGCAAGTCTACTGTATTGTTAAAACCGGTTCTGCTAGTGCTGCGTATGGCTGAGATTCAAGAACAGTTACCCTGCTATGAAACATTTTCAACCCAAACTCTGCAGAAACCGCCTTGATAAACTCGTCTGATAAATCTGAGAAAAAAATACTTTGGTTTGGGTCATGATGGGGACAAAGCGCAGCGCATGGAAAATAAGTTAATTGTGCCATTTTACAGATGCAGCCTCCTCCCTTCCATGCAGTGTAGCATCCTTCCTGAGCAGGTTTGTGCTGTAGCAGTAAAAAATTTAATAAAGTACAAACTGAAAAATTGCAAGCTCCCCAAAACAAAGCCTAACTACACCACACAGCAAAAACTAAGTCTGCACTCTTGGCTGTTATCTTTGGTTGCTGAAGAGTGTGATGCTTCCCTGCCTGGAGTGGGAGAGTGGGCAGGGTTACATAGCCAAGAGCAGGGTGGGATGCAAGGGAGTGGTTTGGGGATTAGAAGGCCTTGACATTTTTTAGCCTATGGGTCAGTGTAGTGCTGCTTTTGATGCTGTGACCTGTGCTTGCTTAACCAGGGCTGTGTCAAAACTACCTGAGACTTTAAACTTGTGCTGCACTCAGCAAGCCATCCCTAATGATTTGTGGGAATACAAAAGGATGTATTTCCATTTCAGATCTGGGAGATTGTTTTTTCAGGGGTGGTTGGGAGTAAAGCTGGCACAAGAACTGTTTGGAGACTTAACTCTACTTTAGGCAGGTTTGTAGCCTTTGTGTTTGGTAGGGAAGGGAACTTTCTGAACCCATAACAAATGCAATATGCTGTAGGGCCTTTTTTTGTTGGAAATCTGCAGATGGTCATGAAGCAATAAATCAGAGGGAAGGCTCCAAATGTGAGCATCGAAAGAGCCTGAGCTGATGGAGCAATCAGCACGAGAAGGCAAAGGTGGGGAGGATGATGGAAAGTTGTCACTTGAGCTGAAACATCAGTACAAGGCAACAAGTATTTCTGGAAGCACCATTTAATGGCAGTTAAGTTGCCGCTGTAGCACTGGTAGTGACAAGAAGTGAATGCAGGAGTATTTCTAGGAAATTTATTTTTGATAAAAATAGTTAATGATTAAATGTTTGCTTTCAGAAAATATATGTCAAAGTGAGAGTAGGATCTGCTCCCTTAAGTGTAATCAACAGGTTTTGTGTGTTTGTTTGCAAAACAAATCAAACAAAGTTACTAATTTTTCTAAATTGGAATAAAAAATCAAGTGCAGTTTTTGTAAAAATGTAAAAACAGATAATTTCAAACCACATAAACTGGGAATTGTAATAATCTTAGTATTTTTTTGTAGAGTCAATTTATTCCAGAGCGAGAATAGATCTAGATACTTCATACCTTTAAAGATTGCGTAGGGGAGATGTGCAGCTGCAAATGGATCTCATTTGTGTAGAAGATCTAAACTGATTTTTTGTTTTTTTTCCTTGCACTTTTTCAAAGGTGCTAGATGAACCTAAAGGTGAACATCTGAAAAATGATCCAGGAAAATATATCTGGTGCAGAAACTGTACTTCTGATTTTCCATTGGTATCATTCATATAGTTTCAAATTAAATTAGTTTAATAAAGAAAATGACACAGTTTATGTTTAAGTTGAAATGTGATTTTGACTGCTTCATTTTTTATTAGTTTAATTACTGTAATTTTAAATGTAGTAATTTTTCATGGTTTAAAAAGAAGCCTTATACCAGATCTTAATTGCTTTTCTAAATTCTTTAGTTTCATGTAAATATTGTGATTCAAATTAAAAAGTAATTTTTACCTATGTTACTTAGTTATGAAATTTTTACAGGTGTTTCATCATTTAGCTCCATAGTGATGATATTTAATATATAATTAAATGTTAACATTTAAAGCTGCAGAAGTTGTATCTCTAATATGTTACAAAGTTAATTGGGCTGTGTAGAGAATAGGAATAAAATTTGGTTGCAAAACTGATGCAGATTGCCTCCAGAAGTATGTGAAGTATTCAGGAAAGAAAGTTTTTTAGATTTTTTGTGTAAGTATTTCAAAATAAATCACAGAAAAAGAATCCTAAGTAAATCTGTATTCTAAATGATACTCTGGTGTAAAATTTTTCAGAGGGGATTGATACGCCTCTGGAGTTCTCCAGGGAGAATTTTCACACACCCTAGTTGAAACTTGGATCTGTGGGTTTTACTGGTAAATCCAGATGTGGTTATATGTGAGCTTTAATATGTTTTTACTTACTGTTGTTTCTTTCAGTAGCTAATGTAGTTAAGCTTGGATTTTCTTAGTATTAGGAAGATCTATCAGGTGGCTGCCACTGAAGGCAAGTTCCTACATAGCAGTGGGACTAGTGCTTCCTTTTTACTTACCTTTGTTGCCGTGGCAGATAGCAGTAATTAAAGGCAACTTTAAAAGTAGTGTTTTGGTTTCTCATTCAGGATTTCTTTCCCAAGCCAGTTAAAATGAAAAATGCCCTGCTATGCTTCATCACCCAATTGTGTGTTGCTGTGTTATCTCTTCTCTTCTGCCGTCCTTGGTGGTAGCTTCATAGGCAAATTGAGACACCTCTTCTGCCAAGTTATGCAAGATTCTTCTGACAACTTTTTTCCTACCTTGTCTTCCATTGTCATCTTCTACCTAATTTGCGAATTCATCACCCGTATTACAGCATTCAGTATTTTAATATTATAAATGAATCTTTGCTATTTTTCTCAATGGAGTAATTTGCGCCTTCATGCTTGTTCCCTTTCCTGTAAATGAGTTGTTGGTATCGTGCTGGTTGTAAGCTGCCTTATCTAAGGATGATTGATATTGAGCCAGCATGCTAAGGCATGGTGCAGGCCAAAGAAAACATTGATCCTGAAAACAAGTAACAACTCCGTTTGAACATGAATTGATCTGTCTCTTCTGGTTAGCTGTAGCATCCCAGAAACATGTGTTTCCTGAGGGGAAATGAAAACAGTTTTTAAGAACTGGTCCTTGAAAACTGATACAGATATTTTGTGCACCATTAATCTTTTTCATTTCTTGTGGGTGTGTACCCATCACTAAAATCAGCTCATTAAGAGTCTTTGGTAACATAAATTCAGTATCTACATGCGTCACTGCAGCTTTCTAGGTTGTCAGTGCGACACAGAGAAGAGGATGGGATCTGTTAAATGAGCGGGGTACCTAACGGTGGTTTGCATGGAGTGTGTTAAAAAGTGGTCTACCAGCTCATTCCCAGTCAAATCAAAGCTGACAATATAGCAGTATTGCCCAATCAGCAATAAAATGCAGTACAGTGTGACTACTGACAGACAAGTAACACCATGTGGTGGAATTACAAGTTCAAGAAATCCCCGAGGTATGCTGTGCTAACCGGGTTCAGCCTCTTGCATTTAAATTTTTAAAACAGTCAGCAGTTCCAGTTTGCCTGGCATCACAGTGGAGACGGAGACACAGTCCACGCTACACCCATCTTAGTCTTTCAAAGTATACAAATACAGATGTAGTGAAAGCAGGACACAGCTGGAGAATAAAGGGATTATTCATAATACTAAGGCAATCTGCATACAGAAGATCTGTGATAGACATGGTGTTGATTGAGCTGTTGATTGTATTTTCATACAGTAAACATTGATAATGGGATATCTTACTTGAAAATAACATGACAAGTGTATTTTGTATGTTCAGCTTCTATATGGAACTGGAGTTGTGGAACAATGCTAATACTGCCCTGTGTAATGTCAGCAGTGCTGAGGCTTAACCTTATTTGGTGTCTTCGGTGGTAATTTCGAATACAAGGATTAAAAAAAATTTTCAGTTGTATTTGTGTTAATCTACCACTGTAATTTCCCCAATTTTAAACATTTGAGACAAATTATATTCACACTTAACACGTGTATGCTTTAAATCACTATGTAGTCTGGTATTCCTGTGTGCCTTTTGAAGATGCACATGTTAAAAATAGCCTACCAGTCCAGGTAGGACTTTTCTGGGCTGATTTCAGAAGAAGCTGACTTTGTGAGTCAGGGCCCTATTGACTTGCTTCTACCTGGGACAAGTTTACCCTAGCAATGCCTGGTGCCTTATAGGGTTTGTTGTTGTTCTTGCTGAATGGCAATTTCAGAGGAAAACTGAAAAATTCTCACAAGGCTGCAATTGCCTTCTTTCATTTAAAATCACTTCCACCAGAAATAAAAGATGATTACTCTCAGTATGTAGTTACTGTCATGTTATCTTAGTTCAGTTTATTTTCACTTATTCAAGAGGCCATGGCAGGAAGGATCTGAGATGACAGTGTTGCTAAACTGAGCTCATCAAAGCTGCAAAGGTTTTACAGTTTGTCTGCCAAAGACAACTGAACTGCAGTGAAAAAACAATTAATTTTCTCAAGATAAAAGAACCTTTGATAGACATGTGGTTTAATCCAACTTCCTAAATTAATGACAGTAAAAAGGTTCTGCATCTGTCCATGTAGCTACATTTGCTCGACATGTAATTTCTTCTTTTGCCTCTGATTTCTGAAGGGCAAGGCCATGCTGGCAGATTCTGTACTGTGTAGATAGTGGTGCATGCATAAATAGACCATATTGTGATGAATTGTGGGGATTGCTTTATATTTAAGTATTTATAAGCACCCGCTATTGAATAGTTCTTTGTTTGGGTATTCTCATTTCAAAATATTATATTTCTACTCACTCTTATCTACTGGTTCCAAAGAATGCCCTCACCTTGGACTTGTTTGTGAACAGCTGTAGTGAGTAACTGCATGTAGACAAGACTGTAATCTTTCCTGATGAGTATAAATACATATTTATCCAAGTAGCTGAAACTGTTAACAGATGGCAGATGGAAGTAAAAACATATTGTGTGCGCTGCTGCTTCTCTCTGTGTTCATCCCCCTCCTCTATTTGGGGAAACCAGAGAGAGAATTATCATGTGTTCTTGAAAAGTGGATGTAACCACTCTGCCAAAGAACTTTCAAACACTCCGCTTCCAACAAAAGAGTTTTAATGTTCTCATGCCTTTTCAGAGTTGAAAAATGTTAAATAACAGTTCTGAGAAAAACATCATAGCAGCTCCTTGTCATCTATTTAGAGCAGAACATAGATATTTGCAAGACGGAATGTCAATCAGGATTTGAAGTGATTTTTTTTGTCCCTTTGAGTAGGGAGGTACTTAGTTCTGCTGATTTTATAAAGATCTTAAATTACTTAACTTACTGTTCAGAACATTGATTTTTAAAACAATTTTGAGAGAGTTACAGAATGTTGAACCCCTTGTTATTTTTAATAAGAAGATGAGGGAAAACCTTCCAACCTGAAAGTGTATTGAGCAACACAATTTCTCCTTAGTCACACTGCTCAAAGGGTCATTTTTTTTTTTCTGTACCTCATAGCGATTGAATAAAATCCTCTACAATTTTGGGAGCTTGCTTGCTTTATCTTTTGCCTTTTTTTTTTTTTTTCTTTTAACATCTATCCCAGCAAAGAAATAGGAAAGTACTTTTTTGTTTTGTTTTGCTTTTTTCAAGTATGTCTGGGGCCATTGGTCATTTGGAAGTATAAGTTCTTTTTAAATATGAAACATTTGGAAGGGACTGAGGGTAACAGTAATTTGAAAGGACAAATAGTTCTGATGGTTATTGCATCTTGTTAAGTTACCATGAGCTGCAGTTACTCTTGAGCAAGTTGCATGGGTTAGCTGTCAGAGGTGGAGTTTGAGAACCCTGTGGCTTCCCTGTAGCTTTTGTTTTTTTACTTCACCCATGGAGTGATCTGTTTGCTTTCTCTGAAGTGTTTCCCTTTTATAATACCTTTTTATTCTCTCCCCATGGTTATTTTTTTTCCCCTCGCTCAAGGTTAACAATGAGTTTAGTATACAATACTGGATAAAACTGGTAGGAAGCATTCAGTGATTTCTTTGCTCAGCTTCTTGCCTGAATTACAGCACATTCAGAGAAGTGACTATTTTTTTTATCGGAAGACTTCATTCACCCACTTTCCTCATCTAAAGAGTGAGAAACCTGGTGGGCAGCTTTTACAAGCAAGCGGTACAGACAGATTAAAACTGTCTGTAAAACTGTCAGATGTCTGACTGACATTTGAAAATTCGAGGAACTTCAGTTTGAGCTGGTAACTTCACTTACTGAAGGTGTAGGAATACCCTTGGGGCATGGTTGTAAAATGAGACAGTCAAGCCTGCCTGCAGTTTCACATGAGATTATGACTGTATTCCCACCCCCAGTGTGGGTCAGCCAGTGCCCTTTTGGCCTTGCACAGCTTCCCAGTGTCTAGTAGAGGGAACACTACCTGGTCACAGGAAAGTATGAGGCTACTTCATCTGTGATTTCAATTTTGCCCAGAAAGGATGAGCTTGTTACAATTCTAATTTATTTAACTTAATTGTTTCCTTCGTACGTAGGTCTGTATTGCTGGAGGAGAGGAGGGCACTATTGCCAGCCATGGAGCCCAGTGAGGGTCACTCCCCTGTTTGTGACTGTGCAGGGCCACTGTTTCCACTCTGCATGCTTTGGGACTCATTGGGCTAATCAACTGGTTTAACCCCTTAACCTGGCAAAAAAGCCTAACCCTGCAATAAAAGTCAGCAGATCAGCATTTCTTTGCCTTCTGGAAGAATGAGCTTTGATGCCAGCAGAAGACAAACTCTGTACTGGGCAGGCAGGAGCAGTGATATTAAGAAACCTGCACTTGCTGGTGGGGAGGTGCTAATAGTGTCAACTGATTGTTAAAATGTTCCCAAAGCTATCAAAATAACAGGAAAATTATGGGAGTTTTTTGTCTTTGCAATGTGTGTGTTATAATTTATTAGACCATTTGAAACACGTTTACATATCTGTGAATCCCCAGTGTTTCTTAACATGATCAAAAGCTGAAAATTACAAATCATTGCAATAGAAACCCTTGTTAAACAAATACATGAGGGAACTGAAAATAATCCTGTGAATACCATCTCTATTATTAGTACTTTTTTACCGGTGTTTTCTGAACAAGCAGGGATCTGGTTTTGAGGCTCTGAAATAAAAAGAAATGCAATTCCATAGGTTTGTATATTAAAACTGGGCATTCTGTATTAACTTTGGGAAAAAAGTCACCTGTTACGTGTGCTATGTAATAGAGATTCCTTTAATGATTCAGTGTCAGTCACTGTTTATCACAGAGTGCTCATTTTAAAAATTTCGATCAGAGTTTAAAGGGGCAGTTTTACTGCTTAATCTTAAAAAAAATCATTTAAATCTGCTGGGTCAAAATGATACCAAATTGTGTTTATTAGTCTGGAAAAATAATTTTTGCTTTATGTTTCTAAACATAGTCTTCACTTTCCACTTTGACACTCGAATTATCATTACTCTCTGGTAACTACCCTAATAGTAACCATGGCTATTTAAGATGGTTATTAAAAAAATTATGTACTTATTTAAATTATTTTTAAAAACCTGAAAACCCATGAAAGCATTTGGAAGTAGCACTTACAGTGTGGTAAAGATGGGAAAGCTGATATGGAATAAGCTATAATTAACAGCTGCTTCTGTTTTCAAAAGACAGCTTTAAGTACATTTTTCATATTAGAATTTAAAGAGCAAGAACTCCCAATGATGAAGCCAATTTGTTAAATATGTGGAAAGTGCATTCCTGCTCTTTAAAGGATACTCAAAGGATTGAAAACCAGAGTTTTGCATTAGACAGCTGTTTTCTCTGGCTTGTGGTAGATGAGTTGTTAAGTCCATACTTTAAGCTTCACTTGTGATTCAAGGAATGTTAAGAGAATAATACAGCTGAAAAGCAGCTTCTCTTGGGACCTTTCAGAGAAGCTAATTATTATTAGCTACAGTATCTAATGACCTTTTCTCATTGTGACATGTTATGATACCTTTTCCAGTGCACAGCAGTTTTTATTTTGCTTCTGATCATAGTAATTATAATAATTTTTGTCATAGCAACCAAGTCTTACACTGGTTGGTTGCTAGGGGTTTTGTTAAAGTGAAGACAAAGTACACTTAATTGGGGAATTGTTTTGTTGTTTAAAATTATGGTAAAGTACACTTAATTGTTTTTGGTTTTGTTTTAATTAGTGCGACTTTATGTGAGGGTGGACTTTCTCCCTGAGTCTTCTGACGAGTTCAAAATCTATTTTGCTGAATATGTATGTTCATTTCTACTTTTTATTTCCTTTAATAAAGGGTGAGATATGCAGAATAGAAAAAAATAAGTTATTTAAGAAATATTCCACTAGTATTCTCTCTGTCCTTATGGAAATATTGGAAGAATTTTTTGCTCCTAAGCAAATAGCCCTTTGAAGGAGTGAAACTGGGTGCAGGAGTTCTGCACCATTTTGTTCAGAGGGTGATTTTCCAGGGAAACCCTTTGTAAAAGTGAAATGTTGTAAACTCTTTTTCTGTGACTGTTAGGACTGTCTTAGAACTGTTATCCTAGGACTGCACTCCAAACCTGGCTGGGATGGTTACTGTTAATGGGATATAGTAAGTCAGTAATATGGGTTGGTGGAGTAAATGCTAAGGTGCAATACAGAGAATAAGTTTTCACTTCTATAAATGGTTATTTCTTGAAGCAACTAGTTAGGAAACTTACCAAAGAGAAACCTCTGTCTAGCCAGGGAAAAATCAAGTTATTACCTCTATAGCTATTCCACAGGAGTGATCCTGTTGCATTCCATAGGAGCAGTCTCACAGAGGCGAGATTTTTCCATAGTAAAATGAAAAAATGGCCTTGAAAGGAACAGCTGAAAGGTTAAAGCAATATCAGCTATCAGCTCCTGTGTACAAGGGATCTGGAAGAATAAATGTAAGAGAGTGAAGAATATCCCAACAACACTGAAACCAGAAGCTGTGGTGATTTAAGAGGAGAGCAAAGGTGACTGTTAAAAGGAAGAGGATGTCTTTTAAACAGTGCAAGTCATTTCCTAATGAGAGTAATAAAAAAGGGTGTGAGAATGTACACACACCAGGCCCAAAGCATTAATGACTGAAATAAAAGTAAAACCACTTCCCCATGCTCCCCACCCCACCTTCCCCTTCCTCCTTCTTTTGCCCAGGATTTGTCGCTTAGCACAATGCAATAAAACATGGGATATCCCTCTGGTCAGCTGGGGCTAACTGGTCCTGCTGACCTGCACCCTCCTCACTGGTGGGGCAGTGTGGAAACAAGAAAGCTTTGATGCTGTGCAAGCACTGCTCAGCAGTAGCCAAAGCATCCTTGCGCTGTCAACACTGTTTTGGTCACAAATCCAAAATGCAGCACTGTGTGAGCTGCTATGAAGAAAACTAACTCTATCCTCTCCAAAGCCAGCACAAATAGTGAAGGCATGAATAAGTGTACAAAGATGGAGTATACGAGGTCTTCATCCCTTTTATGGAAATAGAGGATTCCTGTTAGACCCTTGAGTTCATGGAAAAGAATTGCGTGAGGACATATGTAAGGATGATTCAGCTGATGTTTTTTGAGATTTGATGTGAAAAGTTTTGACTAAAGGTTCTTTGACAAGGCTTAAATTTTCTTGTGAAATATATAAAAAAAAGACAACTTGAATTTCAGTTGCCCATAAAAAAATATGGGCAGGAGTAAAATTTGTGGTCATAGATTGGGAAGGTGAGAGAAAACCTGATACTGGAGTTTCAAAAAGAAATCTTCTGGAAGTTATGCACTTCAGCATCCTCATAAATGAATTAGAAAATCGATAGTTAAGCAAGTGGTAATTTTTTTCAGATCATTCAAAATTGCTGTGAATAGTCAAAACCAAAATTGTCTACAAAGAGATGCAAAAGAGATACTCACAAGAGTGAGCCAAATGTTTTTAATGACAAAAATATTGCAGAATAAATGATGGGTTTGAGGAGGAATTCCAGCTATTAATTTGTATCTCATGATGATCACAGATGATGGCAAAGAAACTGTTTCCAGGAGGAAAGAGGTATTGGAATGATTGTGGATAGTTCTGTGAAATATCATTGCTCAAAAAGGTAATCATAAAGAAAAATAGAACATTAAGAATTGCAAAGAGAGAAATAGTACATAAAGAATGAAGCAGAAAGCATTTTGGGAATAATTCCAACAGCATCAGTTTTTGACTGTTCTGAAATGGTACCTGCCATACAGCTATGTAAATTGTGGTTAAATAAAAAAAAAAAAAAAAAAGGGCAGCTTTAAGAAAAACATTTCCCTCAACTTTCATGATAGGAAAAGAGCCTTAAAGAGTGGGAAATATGGTGAATATGTGCTTTCATGACTTATATTTTGCAACATTTGGAGAAAAGGGTATTTTCTTGCCACTTAATAGTGCCTCAGGTAAATGCTCCAGTAAATATTTTTTGGTGTAGTATTATGCAATGTAGAACCATTAGATTCAAGTTTTTCTGTTTTATGTTTAATAGCTTTAACAACAATGGATTCATAGGTTTATTAATAAATGTAATGTTGGTCAAAGTGTGAAGAGCAATGCTAGAGTTCTATTTGTTTTGGAACTCACATTTTGGCAATGAAAACTATTTTGGGTCAAGTACAAAAATTTTGGAGCTTCTGCTTTGAGAAGTATGTAATAGGTTTTCATCTTTTATAAATGTCTGGCATTCTTAAGCAAGGGAGACCAACACCATAGGTAGTCAAATGGTTCAAGTTAGAAGAACTTAGTGTAGTTTTTTAGATGTAAAAAATTTAGAGGAAAGGCAAAGTTGTCTATTGCCAACCTATTCAACTTTCATATACTTCAGAATAAGTTCTAATCTAAAGGCCTATTCAGATACAAAATGACATCTGTGTTACTGTCATCCTCACTTCCTAATGTTTTGTTGTTGTTGTTGTTGTTGTTGTTGTTTGTTTAGGGTGTTTTTTGGGGTTTTTTTTGGTTGGTTGGGGGTTTTTTGTACATTGAAGAGATGTCTTCTTGAGGACTATAGTTTTTGGTCTTCTGTTTTAACCATCTTGCATCCTGAAAGGGCAAACAACAAATGGGCATACCTATTGTTTAGTGTCATATTAATAATCATAGCAAGAAGGAACAAAATGTATAGATATCTTTCTCACTGTCCTCTTGTTCACAGTGTTTTCTGGTAAGGAAACTTACATCTCATTAGCTGGGAGATGGAAATCACTGGAAGGCACGTTATTAAAAAAAATAATAAAGCTTGGGATCTCTCCTCCTAATAATCAGAAATCTGTGGATGACAGGCTTCCTTTTTCATGTGGCATAATTGGATTCTGACCCTTTCCTCAGCTTTCTGTGACTGGCTCTCACAAATTATATGTATATGTGAATAAGCATGTAGATATGTAGCATACTTTTCAAAAGTATGTGAAAAAGCAAGCTGCAAGCCAAGTTCATAGTGTTGACCTTGAATCTACTCTCTAAAGGATGTTAAAGAGAATATATAACTATTCTAAGAGGTGCACAGCAAAATGATGAGGTGACACAAGTCTCTGACTAGATGTTGGCAAAAACTGAGTATTTAAGCACTGTTGTTACATTTATGCCAGCATTTGTATATTTAACTTTATTAATTTCCATGTCTGCACTTTGCACACCATTCTGATGGTACGGATGCAGTACATCACTGTGGGGCATATTTCACAAGCACAGCTTGTCCTGTGAAATGAAGAGCTAACCCTTGACACCTGGACAAAATAAGCCGCTCTTACCTGCAGGGAAGGACTTGGTGCTTTCAATGAAGAAGTAATGAATGAGTTCCTCACTAGTATGATGAACTGAAAAATAGTCAGGCAGGAGGAAAGTAAAGGAGGCAAAAAAATCCCTTTGTGTATGGAATGTAAAATTTGAAAAAGGAACTAGCTGGCTCCTAAAAGGCAACAGTTTACAACAAATATGTTTGAATTGATCACTGTATGAGGTTGCAGAGTGTAAGCTGTGTCTGATCTTCATGGGTGGGCTGTAAACATAAATGCTAGGCAGTGCTCTTTGCAGTCATTGACATGTGATGGCTCTTTGATTTGTATAAAATAGATTTATATTTTATTGATTCAAAGCAAGCATGTTGTTATAGCAGCAAGCAGCTTATTTACAAAGGGAAAATATGTAATGTAAATGACAGTGAATCAAAAGAAGCATTACAGAAATGTGAGCAGTCTGATACCGCTAAGTAAAGACTGAAACAACAATGCCAGTAAAACAAATACTTGTTTGTTTGCTTTCAGTATATGTTGAATCATACACATTAGACCTTCTTAGGGTGAGAAGGAATAGAACTATTCTTTAAAGAAGAGGATTTCAGGATTTAAAAGCAAGAGCAAAACCGAAAACTGAACAGGCTTCAGTCACTTAACTGATAATGTGATCATTAATATGCATATGTATATTTATAGCACTGTGAAAAAGTGTATCACTTACAGTTATATGTGTAAAATAATCACTCTCTTAGGTACATGCATTTTGAATTCTTTTATGATAAAAAATATTCTATGTTCAAGAATAATTATGTACTTCTGGTAATGTAGGGGATTTGCTATAATAAAGAGTGATTTTCATTAAAGATTTTTACTTGGGCACTCCTTTTGTAAGGCTTCACAGCAGTGTGATTACTTTTCATTTTTCATCTTTTCTAGCTTTTTTTAAAGTACTTTTGTAGTGATTTTTGTGAAGTTCTGTAAATCTTTTCAGACTGTAGAATTTTGCTCATAGTAATCTCTAGCCCAATAACTCTGGCAGTTTGGTTTTCATTTTAAAAGGGAGAAATTTGGCACTTTTTGGGTTCTTTGCTGCTATAGTAACACCATCCATTCACTTCCACTTTAGCCTTTTTATTTTTTTCAACGTGTTTATAAGAGAGATTTTAAAAAATCAGTTAATGTCACAGCTAAATTCAGTACATTTACCTCAAGTTGTCAATGTGCTAGATGTAGGTGAAGAATGTGTATCTCCTTGCCTGTAATGTAAATACTTATTTTTGAAACAAATTAGAGTATTAAGATATGTTCATTTGTCATAACCAGTCTTAAATGCATTACTAACAATTCATATATATGGGAGATAAGCGTTTTCTTTAATAAGTATATTAATTAGTCTTACTTTTTTCCTAGCTTACAAGTGGAATACTTGAGGTGTTGAAACAGTCTTTGTGTAACTTGTAATTTAAATCTAGAATGAGTGAATGTCAGTAAAGAAGCAAGGAAGCCTTTATGGTCTAGAATACCGCAAATTTCATGTTTCCTAGTACAGATCATGTATGTTCTCCGTGTCTGTGGGCAAAACACCAGATGTGCTCTGTTAGCAAGTCCTGCCCCATCTATCAGCAGCAGTGTACAAGGCTGCATTTTCAAACCTTAGCCTGGCAAACTGCTTCCTGTCCTGCTGAGAAAGTCAGGTTTCAGACCTCTCTTAAGAAGCATTAAGAGAGGTTGGTGGATGTAACCATGAAAAATAGATGCAAAATCTATAATAGAAAAAAGTAGAAAAGATAAGTCCTGTATATACAAAACTGTAGTTCAAGAAGGTAGGACTAGAAAACAAACCAGTGATGGTTGCAAATTTATCCAGGACAAGGGCAAAGGGTCCTAAGATTTGAGTAAATGGATGCGTTGGCTAAGTGATTGTGCAACACTGAGGAAGAATTGGAGAATGTGATCATTTTTGTGTCATGTCAGCAGGTGGCGCACTGCAGGCGGTGTAGGAGAGGGGGGCAGATTGCTTCAAATCCTTTGAGACTTTGCTGTAGACTTTGAACAAGTTTTTTGTACTTAGCAAGATGCCTTTATTAACAGCACAGGGAAATGGCCAAGAACTGCTTGCCTGCTGTTCAGACATACTGCGTGCACGTGGCTTTTTGTTTTGCATATATTTTACTTTGTCTTTTAGAAGTGGATTTAGTGCTTTGTTCTTAGAGAAATATGTAATTGCTACATTTGCTGAAGTCACTTAGTGAATAGGTCAAATTTGCCCAGTAAACAGTAACAACGTTTTATTTCAGGGGAGTATTTAGCAATACGTGTCTTTGAAAAGTGGCTTTCAGGTAAGTTGGTCTTACTGGTTAGATCAAACAAAGCATACACAGGGACAACCACAAATGATGAGTTAAAAGACTTCCCACCTCCCAGGGAGAAAATTTTGTATAGTAGCTAAGAAGCAAGATTTCAGGCTTTTTTTCCAGCTGTTTAACTTTTATACGCAGGCTCCTGTATGAGTGAATCAAAGGGACATTAACAGGTATTTTCAGAGAAGCAGTTGACTAAAAATTTATGGTTGGACTTGATGATCTGAAAGGATTTTTTCAATTCTAAATAGTTGCATGATCCTATTTATTTTGGCTTTAAGGAATTCAAGTTTCTACTCCAGGCTTGTGCTGCCAGTTGTGGGACACTTTCAGCTTCTGGCTTTATTTTTACTCTGTTTTACAAATGAAGATATTGTCTATGTAAGAAGCTTTCATGTATCTGTTTGAAAAATACATTAGCAGCCTTGGATAGAAGTCTCATACTTGTCATTAGTGAAGTGGAGCACTTTAAATGGAAGGAATCAAATTGCTATCCTTGAAATTCTTTTCAGAGGATGGTAAAAGATGTTTCATCCTTTGCAGAAAAGGCAAGAAACAGTGAGAAAGAAGATGGTCAGGGAGACTGGAGGGGAAAAAGAAAAGGAAATCATGGTTTGGGGAAGTTATATATATATATATATATATATATTTTTTTTTTACATCTCTCTTTATGTGTACTTTGACTTGTTGAACTGAGCAAACTTAGAAATGAAGACATCACTTTGAATATAGTGGTTGCTTTTCTTTTTTTATGGAATACCTTTCTCACAAAGTGACTTGCTACAACTGGTTTGGCTACTAACCTGTAAAAAGGAATGCTACCCTTTGGTTTGTCAGTGATAACAGTTTGTGACTGACTTAATTTTGTTATCAAATCTATTCATTCATTGCCTAGGTGGGGGAGTTTGGATTGTTTGTTTGGGTTTTTTGTGTGTTTGCTTTAGTCTTACTGATCAAAAAGGCAGTTAAGCCAGAAGAGACAACCAATTGAAGATGGTGCAAATTCAGTGTAAGAACTGTTCATTTTTCAGTGTGTTCATCTTATTTAAACCTTAAAATGCATTTTAGCCATTGCTTTCATGTATTTTGGTTTAGGCGTAAAATTATTTTTATTGACCTGTGGAGGTAGCCCTTGTTATAAACAAGGCTTTTAAAGTGGAGCTTTTGTCAACTTTTCCATAGAAAGTGAAGTGTGACATGTACTTGTCTAGCTGCTCTTACCTGACATAAGTAAGTCTTACTCACATATAAATATTGAAATACACTCTTCATTGGTTAAATTTTAGAGATTACATCAACGTTTCTATAGGTATAATATTCCATTTCTTATTTTCACTTTCCTCAGGCCATGTGCACTAAGAAACTTTATTTTGGCTAACTGCTCTGAGCTTCATTTCACATTGCATCAATTTTAGGAACTGTTGCTGCGTTTACAATTTTTATTCAATCTGATCATTATCTTTTTTTCAGTAAAAAAACCCTGCTGGAAAATGAAAAAACCACAAACCCGACCAAACTCAAACCCTCATATTTTTTTTTTCAGGCTTATCCTTTGATTAGCTCCTCTGCTGTTCACTGAGTAGTGAAAAGTTTGAAACTAAATAAAAATTGAACAACTGAGACTAGTACAGTAAATATTTACAGTTTTTGATGTATGGGTATGTAAGAGCCATATGTTTGAGGATGCACTGGAGGGTGCACCTCGAAGAGTATCTTCAGAATGAATGAGCTGGTTTTTGTGTGCTAGTTATTGTAATGGTTGATTTTAGATCTCTGATGTCAGCCTTTTAACATATGTCTAGCTTATCTATTTTGGTATTTGTTTAACTCATAATAGTAGTGGGATGGTACTTGAGGCATAGTGAGAGATGCTGCTAAATCTCTGGGGTTTGCAGAATTGTGCTTTAAGACTCTGAAACCTTCTAATGACTTTTTTGTTATTAACTGTGTACCTCAGCCTTACTTTCTGGCACTCATCGAAAGTTTTTGTTGGATGCAAGATATAAAGTGCTTTGTAGGTTGAAATCAGACATGTCTAAAATGTTCCACTATAGATAAATAGTGTTTGAATATTATATACGACTTGTTCATATTTCCTATATTCAGAAAATTAATTGTTATGAGAATGGTATACTTATCTTTCTCCTCTGGACCTTCATACACTGTGTGGATGGAGTTTCTAGAACAAACATAGAAGTTTTTCTTGAAACTGTCTTACAATGTTTTGAAACATATGTTGCTAGAGAGAGTAGCAATAAGAGTAAGAGGAAAAAATCCCGTGTGTACACGCATGCATGTCTGTGTTAATACCCCGATATGTACATAATAAATTTGCTTAGCTCACAGTGAAAGCATTTTGTCCTCATTAGCATGTCCTGGATTTAAGAATTGAGGCATCCAACAACTTACATTAAAGTAGTATAAGATGAAGAGGAAGGAGGCATGACTTAGTAAGGGATTGTTCTCCATATCTTCCAGGCACAAGATGAATAGCACCTGAGTTCCCTAGATACTCTGACATCTGCTGAATTTATTGTCTTACAAATACCTTGAATTTTTTCACGTCCAGAGCCCTGTTTGCAGCTGAGAGATGGATCACACAGTTTTTTTCTTCTTTAGTTTGTATTGTCCTTATTAATCACTGGCTTTTGTCAGGACCTTGATGTTTGACTTTGGTTTTGTGCACAGGATTGACTAAACTTAAGCCAAGGATAGCTGGATATGCTAAAGGACAAAATGACTATTACTCAAATTGTTGTATTTGCCATTATTAAACAGTAATCACTGTAGGGGAGGGGAATAGAAATGCTTTGAATAGCTCTGTCCTTTCATTGTTTGGCTTGATCAAAATGACTGGGTCCGTTGCGAGCAAGGGAGAGGAGAGGGGAATCTGGTAACTCCATGTGGATCAGTTGAGCAATTAGACAAAGCTTGATTTTGACATCTCTTTACCAAAGGCTTTTAGGTGATCCAGATTATTTGCTCCAAATGCCCTGTTGCTGAATATATAAGGGAATATCTGAAAATCTAGCTATCTAAAATTGCATTAACAGTCTGACAGTCTCTTAGCATTCTTTTGATAAACATAGTTAATGGTTGCTGAGACACAATGCCCTGTTCGTTTTGTGGGATCAATACCTTGTCCAAATGCAAAGTATGTTTAGGCACATGTGAACACATTCATGCATACATCGATATATCAATTGCTAAATGCAGAAATATTTTCATATGCTATAATTAGATGCATTGCTCTCCTCCACTATATAGATGTTGTGTGTAAATATCTGTATATCTGTATGTATGTATCTTGTTGTACTTTTAGTTATCGTTAGGCTTGTGATTTTGTTTAAAAGATTTGTGAGAATTGGTATCCAGAAGTAGTTGTGTAAACAGATCAAGAAACGTAGTTTTTTTGCAGACATGGATTTGGAGTAATTTTTGTAGCTCATCTTTAGAATTGTGAAAATAGGTATTATTGTATATACATTTTAAGTGCAAGCATAAAGTAAATGTGTACTCTATGGTGAACTTTGCTAATTTAAATTTACATGGATTTTTCAAGTAGGAAACGAGAGAATTTGTTGCAGACACTGGCACTGCCGTCAGTATTTATTGCAGTGGAGCAATGTACTCTTGGCTTTTGCATGGTAAATGTCTGTGGTTGTTAAAGTTGTCTTTTTAATGCTGGGAATTTCTTATGGCCTCTGGTGTTCCACAAACCTTTGTGAATTGAACATGATAATAATTGCCTGTGACTACAGAAGCCTGAATCTGGTGAGGAAGGAAATCACCATTCCAATTGCTAAGCGTAATTTACTCCCACTGAAGAATTGCCTCTGTCATATTTTATGAAGTATCATGTAAGTAAAAAGCACCAAGTTGAACATAATGCAGTGTGTTGTGATACAGGTATCAACTGGATCCATTGGTGGGACAGTGCCACTGTCCTGCTGCTGGAAAAAGGGCAACTTAAATATGGGCTTTGACTTTCCTGTAATTGTCAGTGGGATAATCTCTAATAATTTACAATAATGAACCTTGAGAGCAGACATTGTAAAATCTGTTTGTTTTGGGATAGAAGTTTATCTTCAGAAGGTTACTAGTAAGGATGTCCTTCTCTCCTATCTGCTTATTGTAGATAAAATTTGTAATTTTATGAGATGAGAGGTTAGTATTCATCTATGAAATCTTTTTCTGCCACTTAATAATCTGTCTGTGATAAAATTATTCTATAGGCATGTTAAAAATATATGTTTCACATTAAAAGAAGCTATGATAGGTTTGCTCCGCTGGTTATAAACCCTAAGCTGTTTTAAGAATAGTAATTATTTAGTGTTTTATAGCTATTTTTCTGTACAATTTTAAAAACAAGTTGGTGCTTTATCCTGAAAAAGTTCAAAGGATGTAATTATGAATAGCTCTTGGTTATTTCTGTCTTTCAAGAGACAATATTCATTCTGGCAGTATTTTTGCTTTCCTTTTGCTGTGGAGAAAAATGATACATTGCTGTGTGGTGCCAGAGACCAGAAACATTACTCATTTTGGTAGCCAAAATTGCTGAAATAGCTTATGTGTTACACCTATTGAAGAAACAAAGAAGGTCTGCTCAGTATTAATCTTCAGCGCTTAAAAAATGAAAATGGATTTGTTTTGAGAACAGAGAGACCCTTTTCCCTTGAACTAGGATTCATCATTCCTTTGTTTGACTTTTCATTTTAGTTTGTTTGTTCAAAGGCTAGTCGATGTAGCAGATTGATCAACAGCAAGAAGGTAGAAGGGAAAAGACTGATGTTAAGACTTTAGCACACATATAAGGGTTTTAAGGGGGACAGAGAAGTTCTTTGCCCCCAAGTCTCTGTCTTGTTAATTTTTATTTTTGTGTGATGTGCCTGACTTGACATGTCAGTAACTTGTCTTCTCTGCGCTGATGCAGTTTCATTTGTTGAGCTATATCAACTATAGTATCTATAGATATAGAATATAAGCTGAGTAGCTTTAGCTTTCTGCTCCAAATAAATGGAAGAAACTACAAAGATTCTGTAGTTATTTCTTTTATTGTTAATTATATAATTTCTGAAAGCTCTAAAAATATCCCAGAAAAACATATTTGGAGAATCCCTTCTGAGTTAATATAACATATTTGCCTTGGCCAATGGTGGGCTAAACTAGATCTGTATCATTCCTGACTGATGTTTAGCTAATTAATATAATAGATTCCACAGCTATTACTTTTGGTGCTTCACCTTCTTTACTACTGAGTTCTGATGTAGAAGCACTTGGAAAAATAAATATTTTGCTGTCACAATCTCAAATGCAAGTTTCTGCTTTAAGCAGAAAATTAGGAAATTAATCTGACTTGTCTGATTTCATTAAGGAAGCCATGTGATATTGCGTATAAGCAAGTAGTAGCGACAGTTTAAGTGCTTTCAGTGATCCTGGTCTAATGTCATCAGAAGTAGGAAGGTAATTTTCAGAGAGACTTGTTAAAATTGAATCTGAGTATCTGGTGGTCTGGCATATCTAGTATATCTGGAGGCCTTTTCAATGTCCTTGTCTTTGTGGTCTTGCTGGGTAGTCTCACTGAAGGCAAAATCACCAAAACCTGGTTCCAGGTGTACACTCTAGACATGACATGTACAAGGATGTCAGGTAATATGTTTCAAAAGATTCAGTTGCTGGTTTTTTTTGGTTGGGTTTTTTAGGTGTTTTTTTATTCTGTGATTGCTTTCATGTTTTTTTGGGGTTTTTTTGTTTTTTTTTTTACTTTACAGAATTAAATTTCAAGAGTAAAAATCTGTGGATACAATTGTGTTTCTATGGAAATGTATTCTATTTTTTTTTCTTTTTAGGGTGTATCAGTTTATGAAAGCAGAAGCACAATTTTAAGCTCTTTCTTTTTTGGGTTCTCATTTTCAACACATCATGCTCTTGAGAAACAACTGCTTCTTTTGCTTTTTCGTTCACAAATGCAGATTTGATAGGCTTTGCTGTCACTTTACCAACCATTTGCAGTTAATTTCTTTCAATTGTGGTAGGAACAGAAAAAGGAGTTGAACCAGTTATTAGGCATGAGGCATCAGGCTTGAGGTTGTTCTATCCTAACCCAATGTGGAAATTATGGTACTTAAACTAAAGTAAAGATGTAGTCTATCAAACTGATTTGCTCAAAACTACTACGGAGCAATGAATTCCTGGTTAACAAAATTGAGCTTGCATTCCATTGCTTCACTGTGACAAAAGCCATTTTATACTTGATTTCTTTGCTGTAATGTGCTTCTGGAGAACTTGCATGTGCTGCCTCCTCCATGCAATTGTTCCACCTGTAAATTAAGGTCTTAAGATTAGCCTTCATAAGTATAAGGATTTCTTCAATCTGTAGTCACGGCTGACAAACAGTCACCACCAAAAAGACAGTCACAACTGCCCACCTAAACTTCTGGTTCATTAAACCAAAACACAGAAAAGCTTTGAGCTACAAAAAAATTAAACAAGAAAGTATTAAAGAAGACCATACAAGATAATTTAGGAGTTACCACATCAGTCAGCTCCACAATCCAGGGCAGCATGACCACTTAGGCTTGGATTCTCACATGGAAACAAATGGGAATCAACACAATAGATTTTGGGCTTTGAGATTTAAAAAAACTTGTTTGTTCACACGTTAGCATTTGGCAATGAAGTCTCTGTGAGACCACCCTACAAGTGCAGAGGGTAGGGCAAGATTATTTGAGGTGTATTACATTGTCCCTTGAAAGAGTCTCTGCTTCTCCATAGTTATGGATAACATTTGTCATGGCTAAAAGTAATAGCTCAAAACTTTGTTCATATATGATATTTTTACTATGTAGTAGTGGAAGGGGATAGCAAGTCTTTCCAGGTGACTTATACAAATATTGCTTCCGTTGTTCCACTCTAAGCAGAAATTATAGTAAAAGGCACAGGTGTTAGTCAGTGGCTGACATTCTGGCACGATACACCTAGTAAATATTAATAATTGTAAAATGCATACATGAAAATTTTCAATTTACACTTTCTAAAGAGAAAGGGCTTATACGTCATCCAAACTACATAGTGTGTCTGGAAGATAAATAGTCAAAACTGAACATAAGCCCTACTATTAAATATAAGTGAAATAAAATTATTTTGTGGGCCAAGAGTTTGACAAAATCAGAATGTTCTAGGTTAACAGGCATCTTTGTGGGTTTCTGAATAACTCTAAGGATAAAGAATTCACAGCCTCCCTGAGCAACCTGTGTCATTGCTCAGTCATCCTCACAGTAAAAAATGTGTTTCCTGATATTGAAAGGGACCTTGCTGTGTTTCACTCTGTGCCCATTGCCTCTGGTCCTGTCACACCGGCTCTGTCCTCACTCTCCCTTCAGGTTTTTATATACTCTTATGAGATCCCCCTGAACCTTCTCTTCTTTGAGCTGGTCAGTCCCAGGTCTCTCACATTTCCTTATCTGAGGGATGCTCCAGTGCCTTCATCATCTTTCTGGCCCTTCACTCAGTGGCTCTCTCCACTGTGTCCATATCTCTCTTGTACTGAGGAGCTCAGCACTGGACCCAGCGCTCCAGGTGTCATTTCACCAGTGTTGGATAGAAGGATCACCTCCTCTAATCTGCTGGCAACACTTTGTCTAATGCAGCCCAGCATGCCATTTGACCTCTTTGCCACAAGGTCACATTACTGGCTCATGTTGAACTTGGTGTCTACCAGGACACCTATGTCCTTTTCTGCCAACTATTTTTCCACTGTATGACCCCCAGAATATACTGGATAATGCAGATATTACTTCAGGGGATAATGGTTATGATTACTGAGTGTGTTCAAATGTATCAGTAATTTGACTGTGAATGTATATGGTTTGAGACAGAGCATATTTAGAAAAAAATCAATAAAAATATTTCCACATGGTAGGGAATTCCCAAAGCTCACTGAAAGTCAAAAAGGACTGACCTCCGCTCTAGAATTGCAAAAGGAGCCTCATTCCAGGCTTGTATTGCTGCATTTTCAATAGCTAGCCATGGTCAAAAGGACTGCCTCTGTGCTACTAGAAAGTGTTTTCTTAAGGTTTTGGTATATCACAAAAATAAGCAAAGTATCAAGTATTTCATATTGATTCTTAACTTATCTCTTACTGCTACTCTCCCAATTTTAGCCTTTAAATGTCATGGTTTACAATGCCATTATTGTTTTTGTTGCTTATGGTTAAAAGTCATGCCTTTGTGTGGAGTGTTACTGTTATTTTTAAATCTCAATCATTTAAGAACTTTCACACTTCAATAAATGTTTTGGTTTATTGAAGATCTGGTGTTTATGGGCTATGTAAGGGTGTTTTTCCTTCAAGTTCTTCAGTCAGAGAAGGGTGGGTTTTTATAAGACTGTGAGTGTTCCCACATGATAAATTGCTACTGCTCCAAAGCCAGAGCAGCTGTAACTCATCCATGTGTGGTGCTTCATCCAGACATTTTCTAGGCAGGAGTCTAGAAACTTTTGGCATAAGCAACTTAAGAGAAGTAAGCAAAGATAAATGGAGAGATGTGATTTTGGTTTTTTTCCTGGTGTTCTTTACTAATACAGTGGGTTTCAGAGTCACTGAGTCCAATTTCTAGTTTTTCCTGTCATTGGATACCTGGCAGGCCCTTTCAAAGGTTTATTATGTGTCATATTAATTACTTGTTTTTCTGGAGCATATATCTTGTTTGTGGAGGTAAATATTGTAATTAACTCACCTTGTGTTTATATTGTTTAGCTCACCTAAAGCTCACCTACAGTCTTTTCTTACTTATGAAGAGATGATTTTTGGGTTGTGGTGTGGTTTGTTTTTTCCTTTTTTTGCCTTGGAGGTTGGGTAGGTAAGTGGCTAGGTCACTTACAACTAATAAATTCTTTGAAGGATTAGCCTTTAGGACCATTTGTAGGCATGTTTTCTTTTGTGTGATTCCTCACCAGAGAGCATGAACTGAGATGAATTTTGTGAGTGGAGATTTCCCTATGTCAAGGGGAGCTTGAATATAACTTTAGGGATAAGAGGAGGTGTGAAAGTCAAGATCCTTGTAGGTGACTCTAAGATGCCCAAAGAAAGGGAGATGACCAGCTCAGCTGATAAGGATGCTAGTGAGAAGAAAACCTTAACTCCTTTGGTTTTCAATGTCAGGGGGTGTGTTAATCAGGAAAAACTAGGGTGTTAGCTGACTTGACAGACTTGAGATCCAAATGTTTCACCCAAGTGTTTTTTGTTGCTGTGCTGGAAGTTCTTCTGGATTGTGTCAGCAGCAAAGGCTGCCTCACAGCATTACTTAAGCATTCAAATGGAAGTAATTAAGTTTTCACGATTTCTGAACTAATTCAGCAAAATTATCTATGACTTTCACAAGGGAAATGCTTTTTATTACATCAACAAAATTTTTACATGTTAGGTAAAACTTCTTTAGATGTTCCTTTCTTTCAGCTAGCTTCCATTAAGTGTTTCTTTTGTAACATGACACTGTTTTCATGCTTAAATTAATTTTTAGTTTCTTGGTAATTAAAACCTTTGATTTAGTGTTAAAATGCCTGTAACACTGTAAAAGCACTGTACGGGGCTAGAAACTTGCCAGTGAATAGGATTTGTTGCTATTTTATGTATAACTGTTCTTGCTGTTCGTGGTTTTTCATCCACAGAAAATTATTTTACTACAAAACAAACTTGCTTCTATGTGCCGTTTAATCTTAATTCTGCTGTAAGTACTAGGTTCAAGTATATCTGGAGTCATCCTGCTGTGCTTTTACAAAACTGAAAATTAATCAACAAATGAGATGTGTATGAAGTAGAAATTTTTTTTTTTTATAATCTTATGAAAGGCTTTAAAGGTTTATATATACTGAGGTTAATATAACTCACATCTGATGACGTAAGTTAATTTAACTCCACTAGTTCTTTTGGTTTTAAGTAATTCTTCATTTGTTTTATTCACAAATTGAACAAAAATTATGTCAGAGATGCCAAAAATAAAAATGCATACAATCAGGATTATGCATACTGGAACTGCACAAAGTTGCCAGTAATTGTCTCGTTGAAGTTTAGTTGGGGTTTGTGTGTGTCTGTTTTGTTTGGTTGGTTTTCTGTTTCTTTGCATTTTTTGTTTGGTTTTGTTGAGAGTTTTTTTGTGTGTGTTGTACTGTGGTTTTACTGTGGTTTATCACAGACATGACACCTTCTGTTTGCATACAACTTTCTAATCCACTTTTCCACCAAGCATTGGAATTCATCTATCTGCAAGTTTGATTTCAGATATTTAAGGTAGTAGAAGCCCTACTATGCATGATCAAAAATATGTTACAAGTTGAATGCTTTGTGGAAATTGCAATGTCTAAGTTGTTCCTTTTTTTTTTT
>VWZF01004785.1:668789-684555 GCA_013396755.1 Sclerurus mexicanus
TTGTTCCTTTTTTTTTTTTTTTTTAAATTTCCATCTCAAGTTCTTATTCACCTCTCCTTAATACTATATATTAGAGTCTAGCAGGAAGAAATAGTCAATGAAACACTACATTTCAATTGTAACTAAACCTTTTCATACTCACTTTTATCTAACTAATGTTTGCTTTATATATATGGTGGTGTGGTGGGACTGCTGACAGAACTGTGGGAGATTCTGCCTCCTTTGCTACCATGAGTAGTCAGAACTAGTCAAATAGAGAAAGGACAAGGAAAGACCTTGTACTGAAAATATCCTGGCCGGTGGTGATGGTGATGTATCACTTACAAGAAAGCTGCTTTTACAAAACTTACGAAGAATTGTGTTCCTATGGGTAGACTTTGAGCTACAGAGTTTTCCCTGTTTTCTAACCACAATTGTACTTAATTGACTAGATATGCTTTGGGAGTCCTTATTTTGATCAGTGGCTCAAATGAGCTAATGGTGATGATACCTAAACTTTAGGATCCTGACAAGAGTTAAAAATTCAGTGAGACCAGTTCTTAAGAAGTATGTTTTTTATATTTCCTCAAGTTCTGGCTTAGCCTTCATGGTTATTACCAGGATGCATTGTTAGGGCTGTGGAGGAATGTGAAGGTTTGAGTATTTCTTACGTGTTAAATTTCAACAACTAAACCCTTGTAGGAGTCTCTGCTGTAATAATTGCTACTCTTTCCATTGCATTCAAATACTGTTGAGTATTTAAGTTGTTCAAAACATTTATTTCTGAAATATTACATGAAGAGTGATTGTCATCATCTGCATTTTAAAGCTCGGATGTGAAAAACTATGTGCTATTTTACAGGGCCTAAGCCAAAACAGCTCTTTTTTTCTTTTTTTTTTTCTATATTGCACATCATACACTTTATTTTCAACTTAAAGGGGTTGACAAGCACATAGGTAAGGGTGATGTGGCTGATAAGAGTGCAGTTAGGCTCCCAAATGCCCCCCTACACGTTCATAGTGAAGCTAAGCTGCCGTCCTATGATATAATTCTATGATATGCTTCCATAGATACATAATTGTTTAAGAGGAAAAAGAGAAGGTAGAAATAAGTTCTCAATATATCTTGAAAGTTCCAAGGCATCCTGTAGAAATTTATGCCTTTCAGCGTGTTCATATGGGACCAGAGTGGGTGCCAGAGAACAATGGAAAGACAGAAGTTTGCTGGTGAAAGCTGCTTTGGAATAACAAGGACAGTAAGTAATTGTGAGGTCCTGTAGAAGAACCTTCACAGTGTCTCCAGCTATGCATGACTGAGCAATAAAAGGACAGGCAGGTTTTACTGTAGATAAAGAAATATAAAATAATGCAGACTGCATAAAATCTTTATTTCACACACGAACAATGGACTGGGTTGAAGCTTGCCATTGGTACTCTGCAGTGAGATTATGGGGTTCACAAAAAATCAGTGATGGGCAAAAAAAGGAGACGAAGTGTTAAGAATGGTTAAAAAAAAGTTCAGTATAAATTAGATAGTAATACTACACTGTTGTATAAATTATGACTCACCCATGTTTTGATTACTGTGTGCCAGCTCTGCTTTCGTTATCTTCATAGAATATGGGGCAGTTAGAGCTTTAGAGAGAAGAAAGAGTATAATCAAAGAAAAGGGAATGGCTGTTATATGAGATTGACTGAACAATCTGGGACTCTTCAAATATGAGACAAAATTACTTGGGGACATATAATAGAGGTCTACAAAGTTGTGAATAATATGGAAGGGTGACTGGCATCAATTTGTCAGATTTGGGTCATTGAAGGAAGTCTGGTACAAAGCAGACAAATGGAAATGTCTTAGTGCTGTCATGGCTTTTTCCAAATGATACTGCATGGTAAAAGCAGTATGGTTTTAGGGAGAAAATGGCCCAGTATATAGACAAGAGGTACATTAGGAATGACTAAATATGTAGGAGTACCTCCAGTTCAGGGAATTCTGACACTGGATCTTCATTTGCATCTGAAGGAAGGCATTTCATAAACAAGGATATGCAATTTTATTTGGAGAATTAAATAACATTTGAGCATCACCTTGGAACAGTGTAGAAAATTCAAGGATCAAATCTAATTCCTTTGAGTAGCATTTGAATTGCCCAAACTATTCAGTGTTTCCCATTCTCATTCATTGTGGCAACACTGGGTACAAATGAGACAAGATAGCTGTCTCCACAGCCCTGCGCTGTGCCAGCCCAATTCATCTCGGGCAAATGGTCTCTTTCTCCCTCTCCCTCCCTCTCCCTCCCTCTCCCTCCCTCTCCCTCCCTCCCTCTCTCCCTCCACTTTTTTCCAGTGGGAAANTCTCTCCCTCTCTCTCTCCCTCTCTCTCTCCCTCTCTCTCTCTCTCCCCCTCTCCTATCCATTAAAAGAAGCAAGCGTCTCTCAGAAGTGCACTAGATGAGCATGCAATTAAATTGTAATAAGTGGAAGGACATTTATAGTTGCACAGGTACAACTAATGTTTTCTGGCTAGAGCGATAATCTGAATTATTTTTCAGCTAAACTTGAAGTGTTGAAGCCATTCTTTTTAAGACTGTAAACTGAACAGCAGTGCAGACGAAGTACAGGATTCACTCCCAAAGCACTGGTGTCTTATTAGGATAAGCCTCCTCTGGTGAAAGGAATAGCTCAGTGGTCTGTTTTTTCTCAAGTAGTGTGTGCATATGTGAGGAAAAGAACTACCCCAGGTTCTGGTCTGACTTGTCAGTAATTGAAATTAGTTTTTATAGGTTTTCACCTGTATATGCAATTTCCTTTTTCCACTTCCCATTTTAAATGTGAACAGATGTTATTAAATTAAAATTTGATAAGAGTTTTTTAAGTGAGCTGCACATTTTGCTATATTGCATATATAGTTATGAATGTTTAATGGTTGTATTTATACAAATTATGAGTGTAAAAATAATAATTCAGCACTGCATACATGAAATCTCAGCTCTCTAATATCTCTGTCTTTTTAATTACTGTATTTTTCTTTTGCTTATCTTATAAACATTGCACCTTACAACTTTTCATAGACTTCTTGCCTTTCCGTATTTCTTCATGTTTTCTGTTTTGTTAGCTTTTTTTGGTCGTTGTGTTTTTGTTTTGGTTTGGTGTGTTTGTTTTGTTTTTTGATTCTCTTGGATCTCCAAGTCTTTATCTTCATTTCCTGTGAATTTCTCCATTTTGAATAACTCTTGGTGGGTGGAGATTAAGTAATCTGGTAGAGATGGAAAAACCCAAATGAATTAATTCCCAGCTGTGTCCCAAGAAAGGTAACTTTCTCTTCTGCAAGCCCCAGTGTGGGAAGGTGTGAACATACAGGAAAAGAACACACATACATCAAATTTCCTTGGGAACTGGATCTAAATTACTTCCAAATTAATTAATAACAACCCAGTTAAAGTGAGGTGCCAATTTAGTCCAGTTCTTAACACTGATGCTCAAATTTCTTAACTGGACTTTGAGAAACAATGTGCTTTCCGAGTTTGTGTGTGTTATAGAACTGTATTGTGTTGTAAAGAAACTAATCTGCCAGAAGGGATTTAAAAATAGTGTTTATTTCTTACTGAGTTGCCTTCTGCACCATACAACCATTTAAATAAAAATATTCCTTACTGGGAACAAGTGCCTGTTCTCTGAAGATGCCTCAGGAGGGGGTGGACATTGTCAAATAGTGCTCTGGTCAGAGAGGTCATTGGACAAGGGACATTTTGAAAGTAGAAGTCAGAGACACTAAATTAATTTCCACCAAGCTGTTGTTGGCCAAGGCAGAGGGAAGAGGCAAAGAATGAAGTGGGGTTTGCAAGTTAATTGCATTTTGGGTGCAAATAAAATTAAAAGAAAAAAAAAGGGGGGGTTACAAGTGCAGTCTTAATAAGAACTTCTGGAGAAATTGGAAGGAGGTTTATATTTCAGTGCTGTCAAAATATATGTGCCCCTCAGGTGTCCTCTTTCTGCAGTCAAAGCACTAGTTTGGAAACGCTCTGAAACATCATGAACATGCCCATAGCCACATTTCAATGGAAGTTTTCTTTATTTTTCCCTCTCTGAGGTTTTGAAATTATCTCTAGATTTAAACGGACCACCTGGAATTCCTACCTCCTATGGGGGATAGGCAAATTGCAATTCATGTCTGGATGGGATGTAAAGGTGGGAAAATTCAGTGAGTGCAACATAAGAATACAGAAGTGTACCTGATTCAGTGTACAGAGCCAAGTTGCATAAATTTCAGGTATCTTGCTGAAGAGGGTATTTTTTGTAACTGAGAGGTCCAGAAGGAGGTCTGACAGTAAACAGGAGCTGCTTGTTCCAAGGACTACCTTGAGACTGAAGAGTGAAGTGGTCATTAATTACTGCCTAGTAATGTGCCATGTTGTTTCCCTGGTAAGAACACTCAAGAAAGGTGCATTCTTCTGCTCAGAGTATGTTGGATTGTTAATCTGTTGCCTTTGCTGTTCCCTTACATTGTCCCCAAGAATGAGAGATGTAAACTGCTTAAAAAGGTTATGTATAGAGCAGCTGACTTGCTTTAAGCCTGCCTTGCGTAGAAAAGCCCAACAGGCACTTAATTTGGGCAACTGTGACTGCAAGTTTATATCGTAACACGACTCAGTCTTTACTGATATCCTTTCATCTTATCTTCTTTTTAGTTTAGACACTCACACTTCATTCTTTATTTCTTTCCTTCTAATTGTTTTTTACTGTCATCATATTGTTTTTTCTGTTGTTTGTTTTTTGGTCTATACTAGGAAGCGTGAATTATGTCAATAGATTTTTTTTCTGTCAGTTGGTAATCTTTTGGTACCTCTGTAGCAAAATCCAGTTCAAGTCTCTGGAGCCATCCGAGGGCAATTCTTTGTTGTTACTGCTCGTTTGGGGTGGGACAAGACATTGAATGTGAAGACAACCTCTTTCTTCATGCATAGAAATTTTCACATTGCCTTGCAAGAATGAAGTTAACAACTACTACATAAATCTCATGCTACAGCTGTTCTTTTCATTGCCACTGGGGAGTGCCACACTATTTCTGCACTGCTGCATGTTTTCCTGGGCAAATGCACTGCAGAAGGTTACAGGAGACTGTGGACTATGTTGTGACCTCCAACAAGAATACAAATTGGTTGATCAGTTTTGTGCTGTGATGTCTAACCTGTCTCAGAGTAATGACTTTTTCAGAATTGAATCATGTTTGTACATTTAGCTGAGTGAAAGCAGAGTGTTGTTAATTGAGGCAATAAACATGTTTTTTCTGGTGTGCTATGAGCAGCAAATCCAAAGCAAGTCATGTATATGAATGGTATGGAACTGCAATACATTGAGTAATAAATATTCCATTTAGTCATCAAACCTTGTAGGCACTTCAACTAAATGAAAAAGGCAATGTGTCTTATATCTACAGGCTTACCACTGGGGGAATTCTGTAGAAATGAGTGTTGTAAACATTTTTTCTTTCATTTTGACAGGTAATATTTGAAGCTGAAGTCTCAGATGGGAGAAATGGCTACATTGCCATTGATGACATCCAGGTCCTGAGTTACCCTTGTGGTAAGTAATGATTAAGAGCTGCATTTTTCTCTGTCTTTTCAGGACATATTTGATATTGTTGTGGACTGCTCAGTTTTCATCATTTGATCACTGATGTTCTTTGTTCCTTCAATAGTATTTTTGTTGCAGCTTCCAGGAGGAAATGTAGTGTTGCAATAGTGATTTATCTAGATGAAACCTTTTTCTGCCAGAGGTGAATTATACAGGGATAAAAAAAGCAGAAATTCTTTGGTGTCTAAGTCATACTGTAGTTGGTGTGCAAAATCAAAATTGATTTTATCGTTAATGTGTATACTTGCTGATTAAAGAAAACTCAATTGGCAGGTTCTTGTCGGAGGTTTATCAGATTTCAGGCATTTTTCTGTTTTCTCTTTTTTTTTCTCTAAATAGACAAAATAGATTAAAAAAAGGACTATTGAACTACTGAGGGATTGAATTTCGGTGTTGGGTGGGGTTTTTTTGGTTGTTTCGTTGCCTTTTTTTTGTTGTTGTTGTTGGGTTTTTTTGGTGTGTGGTTAGACTTCAGGCATTTATGTTTGCCTTTCCCTGCTTAGTCCTGGGGAATAATTACACTCATGCAAACACAAGTTGTGATAATGAAAATATTCTCCAAATAAAAAGTTGTGAGGAAGAAACTGTTACTGTGCATTTCTGGCACTTGTTATCAAATTTTGTTGGCAATTTGGTTCTCTTCATCTCTTTTGATCTTTCCCCAGACATGCCCTTTCTAAAACATGTTTTCATTGTAATGTACCACATGGCTGATAATTTAATTGGTTTCTGAAATGATCAAAATGTAACAATACCCTGCCCCAACTTCGCAAAATGATGCCAAATAATAAAGTTGCAATGGCAACCTCATATCTTGTTTTCTTCTATCCCAAGCCTTTTAAAACCATAGCTCCCAGGGGCTACCAAGCTTACAGGGTATTTGAGTGAGGTACCTTTTTATATTTCGGCCAACCCAGTTATCTGATGTCTGTAATCAGTGAAACTCTGCTTGGATTCAGTATCTGGCTTTCATTTTTTTTTTTTTCCTCTCCTATGTGTTTTTTCTTAAATACCAAAAGAAAAGGTACAGTCATCCTGTCGAATATCAGCATGTTACGGTATTCAGATAAGCTCTTTTTTGTTACTGATGTTTGAATCCTCTTTGTTCCAATTTAATGTGGTTTTTTTTCCTGTGTGTTGTGGGTTTTTTTCCAGGAAGCACAAAGAAGTAACAGTTCAGCTACTGTTTTCTTTAGTAGCTCCTGAGAAAGGGATGGGCGAGCTGTGTAGTGTACCCATTACTCTAAAGTGTCTATCATCTTTCTTTGGTCTAATAAATCCATCAGGTGGTTTTGCCACTGAGGTTTCCTAGGGGCTTTGTCAGTGAGGGAAATAGATTTGTCAGCTCCTGAAATACTATATGCAACTGCATGAATGATTTCATTTTCTAAAACAAGACCTCTGAGTTGCATTGCAAATAGCAAGAATAGTATCTCTCTATTTGCCTGAGCAATCTGCTGCTAATTAGGTTTTTCTCAGTATGATGGTTTTCATACAGTCAGAAGTCTTTAGGATAATTTTCGTAAAATGCTGCTGACATTTTGGCATTTGTTCTCCTTCTTTGGCTTTGATTTTAAAAAGACTTTATTATGGCATGTGTATAACAAAGTTAGAACCACCAGGGAGTAAGGAAAGGACTGTAAGCTCACCTCGAACAGAGATGAAACAATTTTCTCTCTTCTGTTTGTATTTTTTAGCCAAAAGTTGTTAAAATATGGATGTTGAGGGAGATAATAATGTTCCTGGCATCCTTTTTTTTGTAATAACTGTTATTTTTAATTTTTGTTTTCCCCCCTCTGCAGATAAATCTCCACATTTTTTGAGGCTGGGGGATGTAGAGGTCAATGCGGGGCAGAATGCTACATTCCAATGCATCGCTACAGGGAGAGATGCAGTGAATAACAAGTTATGGCTCCAGGTAAGGCTAATTCATGCAAGTCTATTTGGCTAGAGGACAAGCTACTTTCTGGAGAGGAAATGTTTAAATTCCTAGGCTATTTTTATTCTGCATGTAAAATATGTAATTTAAATGCAATTTTATCTCTGTTAATTTGAGAAACTTGTAATCAGTTTCGTAACGTTAAAAAGCTTGGGTTAAAAATTAGAACAACTGGTGTGAATGCTGTGGTAAGGTTGGCTCTTAAAGGTACTGTGGGCCTTCTTGTAAATCAACCCTTTATCAAAATTTATTATTATTAAATGCAGATAATTAGATCTAGTAAGACATAGATGTAACACAGCTGTCATGAATTTTGAACATTATTTCATCATGTGAATTACGTGTCCAAGCAGGTGGCTGGAGGGATATGGCTGTACTTCTGTGTGTATATCAGTTTTACTCAGAAGCATATTTAATGGAGCACCAGAAAAGAACTGCTGCATGTCCTTTTTCTCTGTCTCCATAATAGGAGGACCTTTTATCTGAGTGTAATTCTGAATAGTATGTATATCAGAATTTAAGAGGTGACTAAAACCAGAAAAAAACCTTATTACTATAAAAGAAGAAATTAACATCACCATCTCTCTGAAAAAAGCGCTTTTCTTTGTAGCATGGGGATGATGTTACTTATAGTTAAGACTGGTCAAGTAGAAGGATAGCAAAGTTTCCAGTTGCTCTTTAAAAACTTAAATTTTGCCACTTAATAAGGATTAAAAAAAAATCACTTTAGTTTTATATGTGCCTTTATGTGCTTTCTTTAGTTTATATGTCAATTTTAAGCGCCAACATTCCTTTAGAATGGTTTCTAAATATATTCTCTAAAATTTAGTTTTTTTAAATGTGTATTTCTGTATATTTTCAGAACTGTAAAGTTCTGAAGTACTTTTTGGGTAAACATGCTTTTAAATTAACTACAGTCAGAACCTCAAAATATCTATGTTTTGTCAAGTGTTGTAGTTTGAAGTGAACTATAATCAGCTACTTCAGGCTGTTTAATTTTTGTTTAATAGCGAAGCTGACAAAACTTGACTAACTGTTGCATATAGGCATGTGAAAAGTTTAAAATTTCGAAGGGATTTTTTAATAGATTTTTTAAAAAAGCTGATATGCAAAATGTATTAGACAAATATGCCATAGAATTAAAAAAGGAACAGAAGTATAAACAGTAACTGCACTGCATTTAGTGAAAAGGAGTCATAGCAGTAGGAATTTGTACTCCACGTCTTGGAGCAGTAATTAGTTTAAATTGAGCAAACATATAATGCATTCATTGAGGAAAAGGAGGTGATTTCAGAGACTTGCCAGATAGAGCACATAAAGCACACAAAACGAAACTGAGCTGGATTTTGTTATATCCAAAGCAGAACAATAGCAATAGAAGCATTCTAGCAAACCTGTGAAGCACCACGTTCAGTTGATTGTGGGTCAGAAAGACCCAATTGAGAAAGCCAGCTGGAAATCTTTCCTATCACTCACTCCTTGGAGTCAGATAATTCTGACAGATTATCCTTTCTAACTTTCAGTTCCATGAGAAGCCCAGTTAGCAGCCAGATCAGCTCAGAAAACATGTTTTGTCCTTCCATATGCTTCATGGGTGGTTTGGGTTTTTTTTGTGTGTGTATGTGGATCACAGATGTGGTAATTTATCACAGTGCAAAAGATAAGGTCTGTTAGAGATTATAACTGTGCTTGCTTGTGCTTGTGAAGTGCCCTGATACTCTGGAAGGTACCTTACTACTTGAGCTTCTGTTCTCCTTCTTGTTTTCCCACAAACAGTGCCAAGTTTTCACCAATTTAAGGTGACTATTTTTTTTTCCTTCATCACTCATCATTCCACCCCTCAATCCTACTTGTCCAATATAAGTGTGAATCAGCAACCTTCCCTCTCTGAATTATTTTCCTTAGGTTACACTGAAAGTTACTGCTGCCAAGAACAGCTAATAGCGAATTTACTCCTTTTCCCTAAAACCTGGGGTGGATATGTATGGGTCTCATGAGGCACTGGAGTGTAACTTGGAAAAGGTTCACTTTAACCTTTGACCAAACTGGAGATTGATAAAGCCTGAATATCCTGAAAGGAAGAACTAGCAGATCAAATCAAATGCCTGAGTAATTGTTTTTGAGAGCCTTGAGCTGAAACATTCCAGGAAGGTATTTTTTTCATAAAAAGAAAGGCCACTGAAAAAAAAAAGTGTGCAAAAATGAAAAATAAATGGACGGTGGAGAAGAAGACGTTCTCCAAGCACATTGTGTTAGAGAAAATAGCTTTTGGTTATGTCCTTATTGAAAGAGAAAAACTATTTCCTTGAGGAGAAAAAAAAGTGAAAACAAACTAGCAAAGAATTTGCTATTAAAACCCAGTCTTTGATAAGGAAAGTTCCAAGGTGCAATCCGGGACACTAGGCTTTTTGTATCTGAAGTGATCTAAGATCTCATTTGCTTGCATTTAAGTAGTAAGGTGTGCAGGCAGAGATGTTGTTAAAGATTCTACCAGTGCTCTCTGGCTCTTCCAGATCCCTATTTTGAAAAGAATTAAAGTAAATTCAGCAGCACATGACAAAAAAAAAAAAAAGCTGCCACCCTGCTCATGTTCAAAGTCCTGCAGTCCCACAGCTGGTTCAGCTAGGCTTGGTCTGAGCTGCCACAGTCTTGGCTTCACCTTCTTGATCCCTCTCAGGACTGACTGGAGCTTTTGCAGCTTGTCAGTAAGTCAGTTCAGGAAAGTGATCAGACTGAAAAAGATTTTGACTGAAACTGGAATTTTGTCGTTGTTGGGAGTGGGGAGGACTCTTTGTTTTGGTCTGGTTTTTTTGTTTGGTTGGATTTTTTTTTGTTTGCTGTTTTTTTGTTTTTTTTTTTAATTTTATTTTTTGTGTGTGTCTTTTTCCCTAACTTGATTCATGTCTAAATTACCTATATAAATAATGCTAACAGGTAGAAAAGATTCGGATGTTTGGTTAGAAGCAGGGGAGAGGGAAAGATTATAAAAACCTGAAGTAAAAGTGGTGATCTTAGTAGCATGTCTCCTTCTAGTGTCCTATGTAAACTTCAATTTTGTTATTGGGGAAAAGCCCTGATCTATGTGCATGCAGATTTCCATGCTTATGGTTTTCCTGGTGTAAATATAATTAAGTACACATAGCTTTATGTGCCTTAAAATACAAATGGATAAAAAATAGGCACAATATTTCAATACATCATTTCCTGTGTGTTTACTGCTCTAATGATAGTATTTTCATCAGCTCCATTTTCTATAAATGTAAGTCTGTAAACATTTCATACAAATAGGGATTAACATTGAATTGAACGTCTCCTGACTTTCATGGCTGCAGATTCTGCTCTTGTTTGTTTGTTTGTTTTTAGATTGTGTCTGGTCTCTTATCCCCTTTGATACCCTTCCCTCCCACTCCTGTATTTTGCAGCCTCAGTGGACCAAGATCTGGGACAGTCATAGTTCTGTGACTGAAAGATAAACAGTAAAGATAACACAAGTTTTTAAAAGTTGCAGCTGCGTTAATACAGAACAAATATTTGTGCAGATAAAGAGATTTAACTGGTTGAACAAGATGATCTGAACACACACCTTTTGTGACTGTGAATAGTAGGTATGGGAGCAGGACAGAAATGCAGCTCAAATTCTTTTGTTCTTCAACTTCTCAACCTAATCTACTGTCAAATCTTTTATGGTTATGAGCTGAAGAGTTCTCTTTATGACCTCCAATTATTAGCTAATTCTGAAAGAGTTTCAAAGTCCGTAGTTTTCATTTCAATGTTAAACAATATTAATGTTGTTTCTGAAATACATTGAGTCTTGTTGCATAGTATCTTTTTTGCCTGTCATCCCCTTCAGAATGTAATGCTGGTGGGGGGAAGGGGGAATATTTCTCAGTATTTTCCCTCTCCTCTTCAGATTTCCACTGCACAATATCACACACCAACAGCTGTAGTTCAGTGCCACTGTGCATACTGGAGCAGTTTGGTTGTGTGATATGAGTCCCCAAATCCAAGGTGGTAACCTAGTTTTTCCACCTTTTATGCATTGGTATTCTTTGACGTAAAAGATTCAGGAGATAGCAGAAGTTCTTGCTGAAAAATGCTTTCCTGTCTGAGGTGAACATAAGTGTGTCTCTAATCCTTAAGAAATTAACATAGTGTGTACAGACATCATAATTAATCAGTTCTGGCCCACTTACAGCTGATTTTCTTTTTTTCCAAAGCCTATAAATTGTCTTTTGTTGAAAAGACCTTTAAAGAATAAGGACACTTTTTTTATTAACATTAGGTATACCTTCCCGCTCTGTGCACATTGATTTGCTGAATTAGTATAAAAAGGACCCCTTTTAAATTCTATTTATTTCCCTGTGAAATGCCATGCATTCCAGTGGAGTTACGTCAGTAAATAAGCTTGCAAACAACTCGCTTCTGCATGTTAATCCTGTGCTCAGAATGGATACGTGTTATGTATTAAATGTTTCAAAGAATAATGCACATAGGGCATTCTAAACATGAAAATGCAAGAGAAGAGCCGGGGCTCTGATTGCCCATTTGAGTTGGAGATTTCTGTTTGGAGAAAGCCTCCATTCATTTGAGCTTCTCATTTCTTTACAAAGGTAGTGGAGAAATAGAACTGACTGGATAGATTAAATAACATTCAGGTACACCAAGACTACAGAGAGCAGTGTATGTATTGTCCAGCATTTGTTCTGCTGGTCTAATTGGGGTATCAGAGCAATAGGGTTTTTTGCATAATCGGGCTGTGTTTAACAGCTTCCTGGGCTGGGAACAATTGTGGCTCCCAGAAGTCCAATATGATTTTCAGTGTCTTATCAATGTCCGGTTTAACTGGACACTTGTGCAGTGCAGAGTATAGAGCTTTTTGCTCAAACATCTGTTAAACCATATGTCTTGGCACGAGGTTCAGATGGCGATAACTGCAGCACTAATGAGTCCATCCATCATTGCTGAGCTTTGCATTAACATAGCATTGGATTAGGGAAAGCGGCTTGTTCTGGCTTTGCAGTCGGATGTGTTTTGCCACGGTCTGCGGTGATACCATTTGCTTTGGCGAATCTGAAATTCAAAGGGGTACCGGCTGCATGCATTTAAAGGTTTAATACGCGCCTTGTAATCCTGTGCAGATTGCCGTCAGAGCGGTGGTGAGCGGGCCAATCTGTCAGCAATAGCTGTGGGTGCTGGCTAACCGCCCTCCACTTGGGCTGCCAAGGCTGGCAAGGCAGCCCCACGCTTGCCCGTGGAGAGACTCGTCAGCATTAATAGGGTCTGATGCAGCCCTTCTCTGCGCCAGAGGAAAGTGTCTTTCCTTGTGGAATAACAGATAATTAAAGCAATTGCCTGAGAGTAATAATTGAAAAAGTGAAATTAAACAGCATTATGGAAAATAAAATGCAAATTGCTGTAAAAACAATGGAGTCGGGCTGACCTCCCAGCGGTACCAACTGTTACTGGGAGGATGAACGAGCGTCTGTTCAGGCTCAAACAACTGGTCGTTTCCCGCTCCCTTTGTTGAGGAAGCTGCTGTAACCCTCAATGCCCTGTTCACCAGCATCTCTGGTGTTGGTGCTGATTGCCACAGAATATGATGTGATATTCAGCATTCGTTTCACTTGCTAGGTACTCTGTATGTGTGCTCTTTAACAAGTCTTTGGACTGCGATGATGCATTGTGCAGGACCAATATAGTATTCCCAGAGTTTAGATTGGAAAGTGTATAAAGACCAATAGAGTATTTCAGAAATTTAGACTGGAGACTGTATATGAGAACTTGTGCCTCTGGCAATGGTTGAGGGACAAAAAAAACTGTTTTGTTTTGCTCATGGAAGGATGGTATTTCCTCTCATAGGAATGAAGCTATGCCACACAATTCCTTTCTTTCTGCTGTATCTGGAATGTGAAGGCATGGATCAGTATTCAGCAGGAGAGTTTCAGCATGGGACATGAGCCTTTGGGGTAAACCGTTTAGCTCCAGTGAATGTTGGGAGGCTCACTTGTGTTCTTGAAAAAATTTTGTCTATAACAGAAAAGTCATGTCCAATTTAACTATGTTTTATGTCATTTTGGATGGGATTTTTAAGTTTTCTAGTGCAACATAGATCCCATTGCATTTTGATTCAATTGATTACATTTGATTTAATTAACTGGTTGAGATACCCTTTCTTTAGTTAGATGATGAAACATTTGCTTTTACAGTGCATCTGCCTATTCACCATTTTCATTACATTTGAAAAATGTTTTTTGTTGGTTTCCACAAATTTTATGACCTGTGAAAGTTAAGAGGAGCTGAGTACTCTCTGAGTGTTAAAGAAGCTTTGTTATTTTGCTTTTTACTGTTGTGGGGTCTAGGGAGGTTGAGAGAAAGTGGCTTGTTAGCATCCCTAGGGTTTCAGCTGTGGAACTGTGATGGAGAATTTTTATACCCTTTTTTGGTTTTGGTCAACTGTCAAGGTTGATGTTTTTTTGGTTTTGAACTGAAATAAGTCAGTCAGGCCTGCTTGCCCTAAGGAGGAGTCAAAGCTATGATGTTGTGTGCAGGCTGGGTCGGGATAGAAGGCCTATGGCTCTAGTTTTGATCTTCTCTCTGGGTGGCAGAAATGGTGGGTGAACCTCTGAGGAGTCTTTAGGGAGACAAAAGACTTTTGATTTATCAGTATCATGTGCCCAGAGCAAGTACTAATTTACAGAGCAAACTGGACTGTTTATGCCAAACCTTCTTTCTTTAGCCAGTAACATCCTGCTCAAGTCTACATCATCTTACTTTTATCTCGATTACTGACAGTGGCCAAGCCGCATGTAGGTTCTTTTCTTTGTTGTGTTTGAGGCTTGCACAGAAACCTCAGTTCCCCCATTTGTCTCATATTGGTCGCTTTTATTTATAGAAAAGATGTTTTTGAAAGCAAGCAACAGAATAGTGAGGCATTATGTATACTTCTGCAGTGACTTGTCTATTTTAGCTGCACTTTCACCTCATCATATTTATGTTCTGTAATAGAAGTTCTGGTTTTCCAAACATTTTTTTCAAAGATGTATGAAAAGCTGCCTTGAAGTGATCTATCAGGCTCTTCATAAATTACTTGACTTGTAGTTTATTCTGTATCACAAACTACTGACTCAGGCATGGTCAGAAAGAATATTCACTGATAAAAAATACAGTATTCATAGTTTGTCTGTTTCACATAGAGTTTTTCTCTCTTTTTTTTTTTTAACTCTGCATTCACCTTTGATGCTATCTATGTCATTTAACCCTGAGTGAACCATTCTTCTTCTCTCCTGTCTCAATCTATCAGCTTCATGGGTAAATATGGCAGTTTCCCCTAGATGCCCGGTCATCTTAGGTTTCAGCAACATGAAATACTGTAATCCTCCTGGTCTTAATTTAATTCTGCCCCAGTTAACTAAGTCCTCTGGTCTGCGTAGCTACCAGTCATTTAGGTTACACAGCAGCCTTTGGTCTTGTCATCCATGTAGGTCTTCCCTGGGGTCCTGTGGTGTCTGGGGCATCAGGTGCTGGGGGCTGTGGCCCCGGTGATGCTGGGGGCAGCTCTCAGCGACTGCCTGGTGTTCCAGGCTGCCTTCTCCTGCTGTTTTGTACTTTACAAAACATTTTGTACTTTACAGGTAGACCAGCTACAGTGCAAGTTTGGTCCCTCTGTGTAGTCCTGGTAGTAATTCCTCAGCCAGCCAGAGGCTTAAACCCCCATGTAAATAAGACACCTGAAATTAAGGTGATGTTTGTAAAAACATGCAGTTACAAATTCCTTGGCCATTCTGTCCCATGACTCGTCTGTTATCACCTGCATTCAGATTGTCTTCTCCTTGGTGTGATGTGTGATAGGTCACCTAATACCCAAGGCCCTAGATTCCACAAATAGCTGCAGAACTTAATGAATCACAGAAGAGTAAGAGCAGCTGGTATACTTGGCTGGTTTTAGAAAAAGGAATAATTGTCTGCTGAGAACTGTTTGAGGAGCTGTCTTGTGGGGTGTTGGTCTTCAGTGGTGGGGATTTTTGCAACTTTTTTCCTTCATTGTCTTCTAACTAAGCAGGGTGTGTTGTGTTCCACCCCCGCCTTCCAAAGGATGATATTGTAGTTCAATGTGTGCTGCTCAAGGTGGTATAGATCTCTACTCACTGTGTCTGGAATTTATATTTTTGTGAATTACATGGTTGGTTGGTTGGTTTTCTTCCCCCCCCCCCCCCC